>PYUH01000078.1:175465-218422 GCA_016808085.1 Suaeda aralocaspica
TTTTTTTTTTTTTTTCCATTTTGATGTTCAAGGGCCTTGATTTTGATTTTTCTAGATATTATTGAAAATTATCAAATATGTGTAAGAAGATACTTTAAGTTGGTCACCTATACAAACAAGTGGTAGCTTATACTCCGTAAAATACAAGACCCAATGGATATAATTTTGTCCGGTTTAAATTGCTTAGGTAGAAATCCTTAAGATTGCTGTGTTTTATGATAATAAGTTCAACATAGCATGAGTAATTTTATATACGAAATAATAGATTAATCGATACCATAATCTTGTTAAGGAAGAACCTTGTAAGTTGTAACAATATATGTGTAGATAAGTAGATATCATAAATTCGTGTTATCTTTTGTTAAATATCTAACAATTAGATGTGAGTAATAGCTCTTAATTAACTAAAAAAAATAAAGGATGAATTAACATTCAAATATATAGATAGAGGAAGTTGAGTATGCATGTATATTGTATATTTGTATGCTCCATCATTCATTTAGGTTAATTTTATTGAATAGTTGACCTATAATCTTTTTTTAGTTGTTGTTATTCTAACGAAAATTTCACCAAATTACACTAAGTTGGTGTTGTGTTTGCTTCATGTTGGAAGACTTCCATTTATTGAATTGTATACAATACAATGTTTGCAAATGCACAATTCATTTCTTTTGGAGTAATTACGAAGTTTTTGGCACCAAATCCTTAGCAACCAATTCCTTAACTCTTTCAAATCGTCTTTAATGAAAATCCTTTTTTAGACATATAAATCGGATCGACACGTTTTGGTATCAATTTTCTCTTTGGTTGAATTGAGGTTTTATATAGATTAGTTGCATGCTAAAACCTTGGATACTTTTTAGAGAAAATAATTTTGGATGAATGATATCTAGCTTTGATTATGAATAATCCGTTTCAATCCATTTAACAAAGTTTTAATCAATTCTAATAAGTTAAAAAAAATTTCTAGGTTTCTCTGGACAAAATTTTTATTATTATTTTTATGTTTTTCGACAATTTTTTCTATTTTTATTTCTTTGGATTATTTATTTTACATAGTTGCATAATAAGGATAAATCAACATTCTTAATTACCCAAGTTTCTCAGTAAACTTGAAGTAGTCCAACTATGGTGTCACACTATCACTCACTCATGCACTCTACTAGCGACTCATGAATTCATCATTACAACATTCATTCACTCATTCAATTAATAAAATATCTATTATAGTACTTACAAATTTTAATGTAATCTCAAACGAATAATTCAACCCAAAAATAGAATAATACACTTTTAAAAATAAATAAAAATTAAAAAAAAGAAGATGCGACTTCATAAAGTCTATCATCGTTTTTCTTCTTCTTCTTCATCATCATTCTTCATTCATCATCAAAACCATAGTCTTTTTTTATCCCCTTTTAAAATTTCTAATTCCCCAACTTCTTCTTCTTCTTCTTTAATTCCATCTAAATTTCCAGGAATTAGAAGTTCTTGTAATTTGAGGGCCCCATTTAACTCTACTATGAGTAGGCTTCAAAGTATTGTTCCAATTCAAGCTGTTTCTGGGGAAAATGTTGCTTCTATTGGCTCAAATGGGTCTGCTTCTAAATTATCTTATGAAGGTAGTTTTTAATTTTTCTGGGGTCTTTTTAATTTGGTTTTTTGAGTTAGATTATTATATGATAAGGGTTTTTTGTTCTTTTTGTTTTTGTTTTGAATTGGGGTTTTTGTTGATTAATTTGGGGTTTGTTTGATGAATTAGGAGCTTTTAAGTAATGGGTTAAAGTTAGGAACTTGAATTGAGGTTTTATTTTATTAAATTAGGGATTTTATTTGATTTAATTTGGGGTTAATTTGATGGATTAGGAGGTTTTAAGTAAGGAAGTAACTTCAATTGAGTTGAGCTTGAAGTAGTGTTTTTGTTTTGAATTGAGGATTTTTATTTGATTAATTTGGGGTTAATTTGATGAATTTAGGAGCCTTTAATAGGTTAAAGTTAGTAACTTGGATTGAGTTAAGGTTGAATTGTTTGTTTTGTTTTGAATAAAGGTTTTTATTTGATTAAATTGGAGTTATTTTGCTGTATTTATTAGCTTTAGTTGAGGCTGAATTGGTGAGTTGTCGTCTCAATGTAGCTGCTTCTGTTTTCTTGGCTGTATTTGGTTGAAATTTTGTGACTTTTGGACTCACAAATTCACAATCCACAAAGCAGTTGGGAGAGTGTGTAGTATGTTTTGTGATTTATATAATGAATTGCATTCACCAATAATGTAATTATTTTACTGTTAATTTCAAGGTAAAATTCATGCTTCATGCTTCTTCTCTTAGCAGGGGCCTTGCTTGCTCAGAACCAAAGTGGAAATTAATGTAGAATTTGTGCTCATTATGCTTGGTGGGTATAATCTGGGTTATAATCGATTTGCCGGTGTTTGAACATGTTGGGTTGGAACTGATTAGAATTGTTTGCTTATTAACATATATGTATTGAATGTGTTAGAACTAGTAACACTATTCTTGGTTGTTATATGACTTGTATCTGTTTTGATTTGGTGTATAATTCATGTATGTATTATGTAGATGATGATTTGGCAATGAGTGGTGGATATCAACTTCCTCCATCTGAGATAAGAGACATTGTTGATGCTCCTCCCTTGCCTGCATTGTCCATTTCACCTCAAAGGGATAAGATACTATTTCTCAAAAGAAGATCTTTACCGCCTTTGATTGATCTTGCTAGACCAGAAGAAAAGCTTGCTGGTATCCGCATTGATGGAAAAAGCAATACACGGAGTCGAATGTAAGTATCTGTGCTGAATGATTCTCAGTGTCAGCTCATTTTTCTTGAACCCCCAGCAATCTGAGCTTGGACTAACTATTGTCATTAGTACATGCATGCTGTTTTAGTGCTATATTAATTTGTGTTACTCATTTTTCCTGTTTTGTTTTTATGGTTTGAAGCAATCTGAGCTTGGACTATAGTATTTTGATTTGTTATACACGGCTAAACTTTTACATTAGGGTAGACTGAATTTACTCAACAGTGGATGAATTTATGATTGATTTGTTGATCTAAATTGTGGATCATCACTCATCCAAATCTGGATGAAGAATGGGTTTAGCATATTACAGATTTTCTGAACCATCTTTGGTAGATCTTGCACCGTGATTCTTTGTACAAGCATGGATAAGCAAATTGCAACCTTTAATTGATCTTGCTAGTTTATAGTACTAAGCAACCTAAAAAAGAAGATGATATGTGTGTTGGATAGAAAGACATGGCAGCTCTGCATACTGTTTTTCCTATTTGTTTAATTTCTTCTTTCGAATCATGTACAAATTAACAGCTTGAACACTTTGTGTGCAGGTCATTTTACACAGGTATTGGGATCCATCAGTTGACAAATGATGGTACCCTTGGGCCAGAAAAAGAGGTACTTGGCTTACCTGATGGTGCTAGGATCAATTTTGTTAGCTGGTAATTTGAGCAGTTTCATCACTTTCTCTTTTTAATTATTCGTTCATTGAAAATTGTGTGCTTATTGACCTAAGGAGCTATGTATTAAGTAATAGTTATAAGTTGCTAAGTTGTCTATATGAACAAATTTATCTGCTGTTATTATTATTCTTAAAGGAAATGATAGGGAAGCACCTATATGAAATGTTGATAATTTTTTTCCCCTGATGGTGAAAGTAATGTTATTGTGGACTCTCGAAGAAGCTAGTTTTACATTTGGACTTGGGCTTATGTTCAAAGCTTCAATAGTGATGAAATAATCTAAAAACTTATAAGGGGTATAGAGGTGCATGTTGTATATACAAGATGTTGAATTCTTTAGTGTGACTGCAAATTGATAATTAGAGTTCCTTTTTCAACAGGTTGGTACCTCCATTCTTTCCCCTTTTCCCCTTCCCATATCTTTTTGTGGAACAAATTATGTTATTTTGATATCTTTATCAAGCATTATCCTTGGTCTGTTAGTCTAGAGGTTTGATGCTATATGGGAGAATATTGATATGAGCTTAACTGATGTAACTTTGACATCTTCCTGTTTGCTCGTATAGTTGACTATTATCCACATATATTTATCACAGCATTTCTGGGTAGTTGATTACTGCAACATGGTTTCAGTGTTAGTATGCTATCCTTAAAAAAGGGATTTACTTTGATTGACTTTTGTTACCAACAGTGGGAATATGAGCTTAAATGTTGCTACTATTACCAAACTAGTATGAGATATTGAGGGTTATGATAAATTAAGGTAATCAAATGCTGACAAGAATGCATGCTGTTGTGACAGATGTCTTATTATCTTCTGTAGATAGGTTCAATGTTATGTTGGGTTTAATGTTATATCGTCTATCTGTGGACAGCTATTCTGTGTACCTTCTCTGTAAAAAAATTGACTCGATTTGTGTCTTTTGAACCTATCTCTCTGATGCTTTGACAGGTCAAATAACGGTCAACATTTATCATTTACTGTCCGTGTTGATGAGGTAAATATCTTTTGAGGTTTCTTTTCTAGTTCCTGCTATTGTTGGACTGCTGTTACCATTTACACAATCTGCATCAAAGTTGTAAATTTGTAATTCTCTGGTTTTTGTCTTTTAAATGTCATATCTTCTCATCTGCAGTTTATTCCACGTGCAGTAGTTATAAAAGGCTCTTTTTTCCCCATAGAGGCAATCAAATATTTTATTAAGAGCTTTTGTGTTGGTGATGTTTCTTTTAATTATAACTCACATTCCATGAAAAATCACTTAGTTGAATTAAGGATAGTGAATATCATTTTTATTATCTGACGAGATTCTTCTCCTCTGGACACTAATTATCACTTTTCTTTTTTGACTCGTTGTCTGGCTCCAAATCATTAGCATATGAATTTTTCTGGTTCCAATTTTTGAATGTTTGCTGGATCAGGATAATAGTGGTAATGGCAAGCTTCAATTATGGGTTGCCAGTGTGGAAACTGGACAAGCTCAACCCCTGTTCCAATCAGCAGAAATCTACGTGAATTCTGTGTTTGACAAGTAAGTTTCCGTTGTCACTTGGGACTTGTTAATTTAAAAATATGCTGGTTTCACCTAGCTGACCTATTTGTTAATGTTTCTTAATAGTTTTGTTTGGTTGGATGACTCTACCCTGCTGGTTTGCACCATCCCACAGTCTCGTGGTGATCCTCCAAAGAAGCCTCTGCTTCCACCTGGTCCTAAGATTCAGACAAATGAGCAAAAGAGCACTATACAGCTCAGAACCTTTCAAGATCTGTTGAAGGACGAATATGATGCGGATTTATTTGATTATTACGCTACATCACAACTTGTATTGGTTTCTTTGGATGGAACTATGAAGCCTTTTGGTTCACCAGCTGTGTACACTTCACTGGATCCCTCACCAGACGAAAAATACATAATGATAAGTTCAACCCACAGACCATACTCTTATTTAGTACCTTGCGGAAGATTTCCAAAGAAGGTTGATTTATGGACAGCTGATGGAAAATTTGTTAGACAACTCTGTGACTTGCCTTTGTCAGAAGACATCCCTATTGCTCATAATAGTGTGCGAAAAGGGATGCGTTCTATCAACTGGAGAGCTGATAGACCTGCAACTATTTACTGGTAATTTTGTACACCGTATCTCAATATACTTTCTCACTTCAGTAAATCTCTCTGGTGTTTGGCTCTTGTCCTAAGGAGTTAAAACACTTTATGGGCCAATAGGTCACACCTGAGATGGCTATCTTCCTTTCGGTGCATTATTTCTGAAGGTTATTGGGTTAAATAATGCCCCCCTTTTCCATTTAGACTTTTTAACAATTCAATGTCATTTTTACTGTAGGGTGGAGACTCAAGATGGCGGTGATGCAAAGGTGGAAGCTTCTCCTCGTGATATTATTTATACACAACCTGCTGAAGCAAGTGAAGGAGAAGAACCTACCATCTTGCAGAAACTTGATCTTCGATATGGGTATAGCTGTAATTTGTTTTTTTGTATTTTTTCCATAAAATTTATTTGGTTGCGTCTTTTGGCCTTCACTTTTTGCAGTTTTGGCCTGCAGAGAATGAATATATGTGTACTTCAAATAACGTTTGCCGTTACTGCCGATCCAATTTACCTTGCCAGTCCATCTTTAACTTACTAGGTGGTAATGCCATGACTGTTTGATTTCCTTTTCGTATCTAGGCAGCAACATAACAAACTTGCCTTGAATGGGTTGAAAAGGATTTTAGTTGCCCTCCTGTGATTTTGTACTATTTTCTTAATCACAAACTTTGACATGGCATGGCATGACATGAAGTCATGAATTTTATTTTCTTATTCCTTGTTTGATGATATAAATACTTGCTATGTATTCATGTCCTTCGGGGACATGCCATAGTAATTGGTGGATCACAAGTATTATGCCTTCAGTATATGTTGGGTTTAGCCTCTTTTGGTTTTTTAAACTAAGTTGTGGTTTAAGGCTGGAAAATTATTTATCTGTTTGATCTCTACCTTGGCAGGGGGATTTCTTGGTGTGATGATTCTCTCGCTCTAGTATATGAATCTTGGTATAAAACACGGCAGCTAAGAACCTGGGTCATATCTCCTGAAAGTAAAGATGTTAGTCCACGCATATTATTTGACAGATCTTTTGAAGACGTGTATGCTGATCCTGGTTCTCCCATGTCGCGAAGAACTTCGTATGGAACCTATGTCATTGCAAAGATTCGGAAGGAAGAAGATAATAAAACTTATTTGTTGCTGAATGGTAGTGGTGCTACTCCCGAAGGAAATATACCGTTTCTAGACTTGCTAGACATGTAAGTGCAAAGAGGTTAAAATACGTGTCTAGTCAATATTTGTGTGATTATGAGCCTAGAGTAAGGGGATTTCTATTTTGACACAATGTTCTTTCAGTGATACAGGCAACAAAGAAAGAATATGGCAGAGTGACAAGGAGAAGTACTATGAGACGGTCGTTGCCTTAATGTCTGATCATATTGTAGGAGATATTTTTGTCAACCAATTAAGAATACTTACTTCGAAAGAATCAAAAACTGAGAATACCCAGTATTATATACAAAGCTGGCCAGATAGGAAGCCATTCCAAATTACTAACTTCCCCCACCCATATCCTCAGCTAGCTTCTTTACATAAAGAAATGATCAGGTATGAACGTTCTGATGGGGTGCAGCTTACTGCAACACTATACTTGCCACCAGGGTACGACTCCTCAAAAGATGGACCTCTTCCATGTCTTGTTTGGTCATATCCTGGAGAATTTAAGACCAAAGAGGCTGCTGGGCAAGTACGTGGTTCTCCCAATGAATTTGCTAGCATAGGCTCTACCTCACCCCTTCTCTGGTTGGCTAGAGGGTTCGTCCCATCCCCTTCTGCTGAATTTTGATACAAGTCTAGTTACATTTGCTTTCTTATTGTTATATGTTTATCAGCTAGAATATAAGTTATGCCTGATTCTTCATCAACAGGTTTGCTGTTTTATCAGGACCTACAATTCCTATTATTGGTGAGGGTAACGAAGAAGCAAATGATAGGTATACATGCATCAACCAATCAAGTTCATGTGAATATAACTGTGAAATCTGTGATAAGGCAATTGAATGGACAACTAACCTTAATACTTTGCTCATAGAAACATGTGATGATGACTGATGAGAGCTAAGATCTTAATTATTTCCATAAAACACGGGTATACGACTGTATGAGCAATATTTTGCTCAAATTTCCCAATAAATGATAGAACCACCTTCAACTGAGTAAGTATGAAGCCGGATAGCACAGCAGTGAGCAGTTTCTTTCAAGTAAATTAAATCCTATGATTGGAAAAAAAAAATGGAGTACTTTTTAAGAACATTCAAGATTGGAGATGGTGGATTACTTGCGTACTCATAGATTTTGCAATATTTTTCTTTCTTTTATATGTATGACACTATGACAGCACCATTAACTTACAAAAGCAGTAGTTACATTTCTAGAGGCCCCTTCACCATCAGGCACCTGGCCACTGCCTCTCCTGTAGTCCTGCCCATCCTCAGAAACGGGCCTCAAGGACAGGGAATACTACCTTTTTATTTGTGACCTTGTTTTGTAGAAAAGTGACTCATTTAGACTAATCAAGTCACCTTTGAAAACAGGTGTCCGTACTTGAAACTTTGGTACTTTATATGTCCTTTAACCAATTTTTTGTTTCATACATGAAAAACTTGAAGAGTCCTTTCTATTTGTATTCTTATCAAGCCACAATTTTCCTTGGAGAGATTTCTCTCTTAATTTTTAGTCACTTATGCTTGGGGTTTTCTTTCTCCCCCACCCTTGTGGACTAAAAGATCTTTTGACCAGGTATGTAGAGCAACTTGTTGGTAGTGCTGAGGCTGCAGTACAAGAAGTCATCCGACGAGGGGTGAGCCTTTTCTTCTTTTGGATTGGACCTTTTATTTTCATTGCATAAATAGATATGAAATCATGGCTAGTGGACAACTGGACATATCTCTTAGACGTGTTTTTGTAGGTTGCTCATCCTAACAAGATAGCTGTGGGAGGTCACTCTTATGGAGCATTCATGACAGCAAACCTCCTGGCACATGCTCCTCATCTTTTCTGCTGTGGAATTTCTCGGTCTGGAGCTTATAATCGAACTCTTACACCATTCGGATTTCAGGTACATCATCTCTTTCCTGTGGTTGTAAATATTGCTGCTTTTACATCTATTGTAGTTTAACTCTGTACTATTTTGGCATACATGTTATTCTCATAGAATGAAGATAGAACACTTTGGGAGGCAAAAAACACTTATATAGAAATGAGCCCTTTCATGTCGGCCAATAAGATCAAGAGGCCTATTCTGCTTGTTCATGGAGAACAAGACAACAATTCAGGAACATTGACGATGCAGGTGAATATTTTTGCATTTCCTTTTAATGAACTGCAGCAAGTATTTCTTTGAGTATTTTCTCCAAACTTTGTCTTGTGTATTGTTCAATGCCTGCATGGCCAAAGTTTCATTTCTATTGCTATTAATACTCACTCAGTTCAGAAGTAATAGTGATGTATTTAGAATTATGATAGAGCCAAACATTCATACGAGATTTTATTTATTTGTTTGTTTGTTTGTTTTTTAAATTGTCATTCTATAATGCGAGGGTTTGAGGAAATGAGGCAACTGATTTCGGGATGGAGTGAGTGATTATTAACTAGCCTGCTTCAAGTTTAATGATGTAGTGACTTTTTTACTTATGACCTGCACCCTTGAATATTGCAGTCAGAACGGTTCTATACTGCTCTGAAGGGTCATGGGGCTCTTTGCCGCTTAGTTATCCTTCCATATGAGAGCCATGGCTATTCAGCCAGAGAAAGCATCATGCATGTCCTTTGGGAGACAGACAGGTGGCTGCAAAAGCATTGTGTTTCAAACACAACTGATTTGAACGTAGATGCTGGCTCCCTTGACAAAAAAGATAGTGCGGGAAACACTGATGGCAAATTAGTTTCTGCAACTGGTGCCGGTGTTGCTGAGATGGAGGAACCAGAAAATGAAGGTTATTCTCTTCAGAGGTCATTGTTATGGTAATTTCTATTCTCCGTGAACTTGAAATTATAATGATTAATATTCATGTATGAATTCCCTATGAAGCATGAATTCCCTATGAAATATATCGATCATAATCCCATATTGGCATATTGTACCCGTCTGCCCGGAATTGCTTTACCAAATGCTACCAAAACAATCCTACTAAACGGACCCAACCTATAAACTAACATAAATAGTTGTACTCCATATTAATTAAAATATATATAATAAGCTAATACTCTTAAGTCATAAAGCTAACGACCGAAAGCTAAATGAAATGAGTCATCACCAAAATTGTCATCTTGACCATGATTTTCGCCCTGTTAGTCCCCTCTAAGGCTGTAACGCAGCGCCCTTATATTAAGGCAAATCCAAGAGGTCCTTTTCTTTTCTTGATGCGCTCCGACTTTCATAATGTTGGAGGTTTATCTCATCTGTAACCTTTTCTTTTGTCTTCTGAATTTTTTTTCCTCCATTCCCAGATTGCCTTTATAGTAACAATGAATGGGTTTGAGCATGACACACATTTCCTGAAATGAAGATTAAGATGACATCAATGATTATAAGTTACATACGATGTTCCAGTGTATTCGCCATAGAAGATGAACTGCTCACCTTGCTGTCCAGTGAATGATGGGCTAATCTTATTATACATCAGTGATGCTGCTAATACCAAAGCCACTACTAGGTTCAGCAGAGGCTCTAATTGCCGCCTCAGCTGTCCACTTAAAGAGAGAAAATAATTATATGGCATTGTCATAAACTTCAGAAATATAGTTCCCTCTGGAAAGATTTTACTCTTACATTTCTGAAATTTTTAAAGGCAGATTCATGAGTTCGACTGCTTGAGTACGGAGTTGCCTTAGTGGAACTGGGTCATCGACACGTTCTGATCACTTGAGAGTTGTGTGGCTTCTTGATACAATTGATAAATACTTGCTTCAGGCTTCAATGATAATTGTTTCATAGAAAACTTCATATTTGCATACAAACTATATAAGTGCATCAATTCCATATTTCCATGTTATGCCATACTTGCACAATATATTGTACCATTGCTCTTTTGAATGTCCTTTGTTTCTTAATGTGTCTCTTGTGCACAAACTCACTAAATGGCACCCATAAATTACATGACTTATGCATGATTAGTGGTTTATCATTGCTCTAGCCTCATGATAGTAATTACTAAATCCCTACTATAATTAACATGTAATGACGAATTATGATTTATCAATTGCATAATTAAAAGGTTTAAAGGCCTAGTGAAAAAGTAAGTACCAACCGTAGAAAATAATCAAAGACAAAACCCTATATATTAATTATTTAATTGTATGTGGTTGGCATGTCTTCAATTAAGAAAGAGGAAAAAACCATTGGGTTTGAGAAATTTTATTTTGTCAAATGACAGTTTTATTTTTATTATTATTATTATTATTATTATTTATTATGATTTTGGTAATACAAAGTTTGCATTTTATTTTGCGCGCGATTGGTGAGTGGTGACACTTAGTGTGATGCAAAATCAATTATACGTAGTAGTTCATATTTGGGTAATTTATCGGAAATTAAGGGTCTTTTCAAGGCTACAAAAAGAAACGAAATAGATAGATCGAAATTTAGTTATTAAAACCCTCAATTTGAATACAATAATTCGGCGCAACCGGACTTTAACACAACAAAGTGTTACAAATTGTCATTATCACAACAAACCATTTAAATTCAAGTTTTGCATATTTTTTGGGTTTATAATCAATATAATCTTTGCACCAAAAAAATTAGTCGATTTAATCTACCTTTTTTTTCCTTATATAAAATTTTGTCAATTTGATTTTACGCTTGCCTAACAGTAGTTGTTTAAAATATTGACTAATCAAGAAAAAAAATGATACTATTACTCTTTTTAATTGCATATCTTGATCCATCAAGTCTAATCAGTTGAACGTCTTTTTCAAAATTGACCTTGTATTCACCTTGAAAAAGGTATCTTATTCATTTAAACTAATGTTCATTTCTAAACTATAATGTTTGTTTTGAAATCCCAAATATTCACCTTTTAGGACAATGTGCATATAACTTTATATTTACCCGAGTAGATCCAATAATTTATGACATTTGTGAGAATTTTTTTGGACATATGTTGTAAAGGCAAAGACCATAATACACTCTTCTATAACCTTCAATATTTTCAGTCGTTCTGCATTCTGAATACAAGACTAAGGCATCATAATTCGCTCGTTCAAGTGTATTTCAATAATGTAGTCATTAAGTTTAAAATCATTTGTAATACAATGCAATAAGTTTAGTTCATATAAGTTTCAAATTTACAAATTTACAATCATATCCCGCGAAGAAAACACGTCCTTACACTAGTGGAAAAAAGTCAGAAATGCTATTAGTAATATTTTTTGGACCTATTAATATCGTTTTTAGAGAGATACTAATGCAACAGTTACTAGTAGCTCAACTATTAGTATCGTTAGTAAAGTTTTTTCATACAAACGTTTAGGTTTGGTCTTGACAATTTATGGGCCCTAACCATTATTTCAAGCCTCACTTGAGCCACATTAAGATGTGTTACAAGTAATTAAGTACAACATTTATAGAATAAGCATAATTTTCTAATCATGTCATAATTTCTCTTTAACACCAATTTTCAGTTAAAAATTAGTATTTTTATCATGTCAGAACTCAAAATTAAAAATGTGTACAACTTTTTTATTAAATTAAACTTTAACGGGTAATACTACATGTAATTCTTAGTATTACAAATAAGCATTGAATGTAAAAAAAAAAAAAAAAGAAAATGATTAGGAATTCATGGCATAATTTCGAGTCAATCGATAAACAGTTCCATGTGATATATCAATAGTATAGCGTGCCCAGCGCAAGATTGTATTTTTTACTGACTTGAAACTTACACATTCTGATTCGAAAGCATACCTTGTGACTTGAATTTAATTAAAAAAATATGACTTGAAAATTTTGCATGATAAAAATTGTACTACCTCCATTAACGTTTACTTGCAACACTTTTTATTTCAGGATGTTTCCAAATATTTGCAACACTTGCTTTTTTTCCTATTTTAGTAATTTTTTTCCTTTGAAATTCCAAAAACACCCCCAATTTAAACTTTTTAAACTAAGTTTAACTCTAACACCCAAAATCATTAATTAATTAAGTTTATAATCCTATACTAATAAACCACCATCATCACCACCCTTTCTCTCTCCTCTCCAACCACCGGATGAAACCTCCACCACCCCTTTTGTTTCTCTCTCTTCACCCACCAATCCCACCATCACCTCCAAATCCTTCATCACCTCCATCATCATATATCTTCGTCTTCTTCAAACCCATCATCATCATCTTCGTCTTCGATCACCACCACCACTATCCCTTTCAAACCAGCCCTTTCGAACCCCAAAACCCCACCACCCCTTTCGAACCCCAAAACCCCAATCGCTATTCCAACCCCAAAATCCCACTCCACCGCCATAAATACCTTCGAACCACCTCTACAATCTTCAAACACCACCAACAATTTCCGAAAGCCGCTACCACAATTTGTGAACACGACAATCGAATTTGACTCTAATACCCTCGTATTTCAGTTTTTGGTTTTAGATCGAACCACCTTAGTCGAGATTGAATACGAGTTTGTGGTTTTCAGATCCTCTTAGCACGGTTTTGGTGTGATTTTCAATCGTTTTGGTGTTGTTCAAGGTGGTTGTGTGGTTTTTAGATCGAACCACACATCCTCTTAGATTTTGGTGGTTGTGGCGTGGTTGAGTGATTATGATTTTACAAATTCTGTTTTGATTTTGGGTTTTTGGAGTTTGGATTTATGATTTTAGATTGGTGGTTTTTGGTGGTTGTGTGGTTTTGGTGGTGATTGTGTGGTTTCTGGGTGGTTTAGGTATGGTTTCGACGGTGGAAGTGTGGTCATCGGGGTGGTTTAGGTGTGGTTTCGGGGTGGTTTAGGTGTGGCTGGGTTGTTTCGGTGGTGGTTGGGTGTGGTGTTGATGTGTGGTGGTTGGGTTGGTGGTGGATGTGTGGTCATCGGGGTGGTTTTGATGGTGGTTGGGTGGTTTCGGTGGTTTAGGTGTGGTGTTGATTATTTATCTCCTTTCCTCCTAATTACTGCCCTCATTTTTCTAATCTAGTCATTAGGATATTTTGCCTAAGAGAATGTGCAACTCCAAAAGTTGCACATAAACATTAACGGAGGTAGTATATTGTGACTTAAAACTTTATAAATTTTAAATAAAAAATTATGAAATTACGAAAAAGGGCGCTGCTTTGGATATATACTTTAATGAATTAATGGCATTGACTTGTTTTTTAAACACCCCTTTCCTTGTTTTTACCATTATACCCTCGTGATTTTAACTCCGTTGTTCACTGGTTCATCAACAACTAACTCACTCAAATACTCGAATCAATTAATTCCTCTGTTTCTACAAATTAATTCCACCATTGAAGACGAAGTTCTAGTCTTCGTACGTTAATTACGTCGATTAAAGAAGGCAATTAAGGTATAATTTCGTTAATTTGTTATGTATTTTGTAGATAATTTTTATTTAGGGTTTTAAGTATTATTAAATTGATGTTTTTTTGTTGCGATAAATTTAATTTAGTTTTTAGTATTGACATCTTTAAATTGAATTACATTTGAATATTATGCGAAAATCTTGCAAATTATCAAATGCAATAATTCCGCATTTCTGATTCTTTATTATAAAATTGAACTATCTATTATCCCCTGTTTTTGTTCTGTTTGATTTTCTTAATCTAATGATATATTCATCGAATTAGAAGATATATGTTACGCCAAATTATGTATAAATTTCTTTAAATTCTAAATTTTTAATGCTTGAAGTTGATACTATACCAAGTTATTGAATTATTGTTGTTAAAATTGATGATGATTTTGGATATTTGATTGTTGTTTGATATTTATGTTTGTTTTTTGTATAAATCAGATGAAATATTGTAATCGAATGCAATGTTGTTGTTCAAGAATTCAAGCAATTATTCAATCAATCAATTAATCGAAACCTTAATCCCATTAATGGTGTCGGCTACATGAACCAAAATGATCATTTCATGTGTTCATCCACATGAATTTTCCGGGAGTGCTATATTTTTATGTACTAACATAGCCTATATTTTTCGGAAATGCTAGTAAACATAGAGAAAGTATTAACATGTTGTAGTTTTGTTTGGTTAGTTGAAAGTTTTTACGAAAATGGTGGGTTTATTAACACAAACAACTATACTAGGAGTAGCAAAATCCGATCCTCTTTTTGGCATTTTGGGGTGGTAAGTATCGTTAGGGGTTACATTGTGTACAACCTTTTTGGTAGTGACAAACAGTTTCATATATGAAGCTGAATGGCATTGACTTGTTTTGCAAAATCTCAGTCAAGCAATGTGTTAAGTTTGCAAACTAATAATACCGTGTTTGTTATAGATGTATACGATTTATGTAGGAGATATCTTCAGAGATAACACTAAGGATATTTTGAGAATGACATAGGTTAGCTTACTGCTAGCCACTTCAACATCGAGGTGAACTGGTTATTGTGGACTTGTGGTGAATATCGTTAGTCTGACTTATTAGTGTTATAATCTTCAAAGCTCATAGAGAACCTAGAAAAAATTGAATGTACTTATATTAGTCAATGTCAACACTAATGGCGAGTTTGAGTAACAGATTGTTGGGTCCAATCATCCAACCATTTCAAAGTATGTAGACCCTTTTTTATGAGAATGGCCAATTAATGTTCAATTATACCCACCAAAGGTTTCAATTGGGAATCGATCAATCATGTTATGGGACTAGAATGGTGTTGGTCCAGAGATTGAACTCGTGGACGTTAGTTGGCTGCACCAAAAGCTAGCATAGAAAAGGGTTTTATAGTTTTGGTGCTCCTGTATACATATTGTGGGTACTGATTCCTTGCTTGAGTTGATTTTCTCTGAATGATGAGTTATGATGTGTTTACTCCTTTGATTCTTTTGTTTAATTAGGATTCAATATTTGGACTAGGGTGTCTAATTCAAGCTGTAGATGGCTTTAGTTGGAAGTCGTTACACTTGCATATCATGTCAAATGCAAACTCTGAATTTAGGTATTCTTGTCATAAGTTCCTGTAATTGCTGTCGTTAGGGCGTGGCTATGTTCTCATCTGTTGGAAAAAGATTTTTTTGTACTGCATTCATTAATTACTTAATACTTTGTGTGCTAAACATCATACATTGACTCATTCCAGTTAGATTCCAGCTGATACTATGGGAAGTGAAGCTGAGGAGTATGCTGCTTTTGAAGAGAAGGTGAAACGGACAGTTTACCTTGACAACCTCTCACCCCAAGTTACTCAGGAAGTACTCGTTAAGGCATTTGAGCAATTTACTGGAACTCTGAAAAATGTTCATTTCATCCCAAACTACACACAGCCCAGCTACAACATGAAGTGTGCTCTTTTGGAGTACAAGACTGAAGAGGAGGCAAAGGAAATAATCAAGATGCTAACCGAGTATCAATTCATGATATCAGGAATGCCACGGCCAGTGAGGGCCAGACCTGCAAAACCAGAAATGTTTGAAGATCGCCCGATTGTGCCTGGCCGGAAAATACAGTTGTATTGGTTGGATCCCAATGATCCTGATTTTAAGGTGGCTCAGAAGCTAAAGAATCTGACAAAGAAGCATGCAGCTGAACAGTCCTTCCTACTCAAGGTTCATTTAGTAGATGCAAAATGTTAACAATTTCTTACTTTTCAAGATATGGGTCATGTGGAATCATACTTAGTACTAATCTGATTAGTTCATGTATTTGATTTCAGTTCATCCGTCATCTCATATTGTCATAATGTTTGTAATGCTAATATCTGGGTGCTTTGCTCCTATTGTGTTGCAGAAACAAATAGAAGAAGAGAATAAACTCTCGAAGCAGCAAGCTGAGATTCTGAATGATCACTATCGGAAGTATAAGTTGATTAATTCTGGTTTATCCAGTGGCATCGCGAAGGATCTGGCTAGGAACTATAGGGTAAATCTCAATGATGACACTGGAAATCTGGAATGTGACTAGTTTATATAGAGCCAGGTAGTGTAAGTATTTAGGAACAGTGATATTCATCTTGGACTTGATAGTAGCTGCTTCCTATGACTTGTACAGTTGTCCGAGTTTAAGTTGCAATTGCAATTCATTTGTATCTACCAATGGATCTGCTCTATTGCTTTCATTTTTTCTCTTCAAAACTCATAACTTCTGTATAGAGATATGATGTTTCAAACGCAACATTCACTGTGCTACCGTTTTCTAGTGTTTCCCTCAATTCTTTTCATTCTAATATTTGAAGTAAATTTTACTCTGGTGTTTGTTCTTCAGAGCTGTGAGACTTCTAGCTATCTGTTTTATTCTTTTCTTTTATCACAATTAGAAAATATTTTTGCTGATTAAATTGCAAAGAAAAGTGCAGAAAGTGATATGAATCCAGAGTTATTACTGTGTTCCATTTTGTATATATCTGCTACAAAGTGTAATTTACTTAGCAATACATCATATGGAGTAGTAAATAGCAGTTAATCAAACATTATAACTTCTTTGATGCTCGATACTACCTTGAGATGTCTTATATATGTTGATTCACCTGAATGGTTACAGTTTTTTTCCTCAGATGATGAACTCAACCTTTTTCGATTGTTTCGAAAGACTGTCTCTTCCGTCGTGAATCATATGTCAAATTACCTTATCTTTCATGTTTGCTGTCTTCCTTCCCTCGAAATTCTTGGCTTAAACATGGCGCACCATTTTGTAAGAAGTTCCTTGGTATCAGCATCCATTCTTGTTCCTCTACCTCCCCAAACTAGCAAGTGGCTAAGGTCTCCAATTGATGAGCCATCCACTTCATGCACAACTTTGAACCCCATTCTACTATAGAATCTTACTAGCTGCAGAAACATACATCACCGAATCAATTTTGCTCAATCACCATTAGTGTTCCTTGATAAACGTGTCAAAGTGAAATGTTGCGAGTTGCGACTAATTGGGAGCGAAGGAAGTATATTGTAGGGATAGAAAGAAACCTTAGAATGGTAGAGATCAGTGTCATTGATAGCAAGCAACTGAGCAGTGGTGCAACCTGACTCAAAACCATGCCTAACAGCAACAGCACCAAGAAACATTCCCACTCCAAATATTGACTTTTTCATACTTAGAGTCTCACTACTCAATCTTATTGAATCTAAGTGGAGTATCTTTCCATCAAACCACACTCTTATTACACCTTCTGCTCTTCCAACCTCCTCCTTCGTCTCCGAGTTTTTCGCTGTTATTCTGAAAAATGGACCTAGTTTCTGCAAGTTTAAGTCCAGATTTCTGGTTTTTGAGGTTTCTAGTATGTCTTCCATTGTTGGGATATTAGTGGCACTTACAGATGATTGTGTTTTTGTTGATGATGATGCTTTGATCATGGTTATACCATTTGGGAAAGTGTTGGTTTGATATGGTATTGGAGTTTTGAGTGTTGGGTTAGTGGATAATTTCAACATTTAGATGGTATAATTGGTGATAGAAATTAGATATAAATCGGAAACAATATTAAGCCGAAAAAGAAATCAAAAAAATTAATGTGAGAAAAGTTCGGATGGAGATTGATTTCCGCACATACAAATGTATATCCGCACTCCACTTTTTTTACTGCTTTTGTGAAGTTGGTTATTGTGGAAGTGGGAGTGTACGTTTATTTTTGGAGCGCGGTTATCATCGGCTAGTTTGGATATGTTTTGGATGATGATAATATGGGATGAGATGAATGGACAAGTGACAAATTGTAGTCCTCTAGTTTTTGGTTGCTTTTGAAGTGGCTGACTGGCTGATTATTTGCATTTTTGCAAGTTGATTTCTCCTAACAACTTTGTGAGTAGTTCTAATAGTATTGATATTGCAAGTTGCTCTGTACTACTCTTAATTTGCATCTTGCAGTAGATAAGAAATTAAAATGTCGATAATACATTGACATAAATCTAGCAAGATCGCAAATTCGCAAATCAAATTACAATGTGCATCAGGTAATCATGCAAGTATGCAACAGTACATTGGCATTTCATCAGACACTATAGCTTCTATCAGTAGCAGCAACTTTCTCAACCTCGCTTCAGCAACAAAATTCTTGGTGCTGCGATTGCATCATGTGTACTCAAAAGCAAGGAGGTGCTAAGCAGAAGAATAGAGCTTGCGAATCGTACGAGTGTACGACTATAGTCATAAAGTTTTGTTGCCCTAATGCCCTGACTTGCCTAGTGTAAAAAAATACATGTACTCATACAAACTTTCTGGATCCTAAAACAATACTAATCCCAGAACCTATTGAAGTGTTTTTAAAGGATAGAGGAAAAAGGGATAGCTGGATCAGATTATCCAAACAGAGGTATTAGCACTTGAATTATCCTTTCAGAGATGTAGTTTGATGATATTGAAGTGGTTTTAATTTCTCAACACTGCAGCTTTTTTTTGTTCCTTTGCCTCCCACACAATCTCATATAGCTTTCATGCCAGCAAATTTCGTTACCCAGCAAAGGCTTATTAACTCATCATGTAGTTCCATGTATCGCTGTTCCTCAACAAGAAGAACAACAACAAAGCCATAGTCCCAAATTAATTTGGGGTCGGCTAGACATGAATCAATATGAGGAGTCGCAAAAGTCATTAGCACAAATCCTCTTCCTCCAATCTTCCCTATTTGACGCTAAATGTTCTTCGAGCTCTAACACCCTCATATCTCCACTAACAACCTATGTGCGTAAATAGTTTTTACAGACTTACCATCAGGAAGGAAATTAGACGACAAACAGCACTCCTCTCAGACTATCTTTTTCTTGAGCATGGCATTATACATTTGAAAACTTTCTTCTGCTCTTTGCCTCTTTCCACTGCTACTTTCAAATGTACTTATGTACCACACTACTAGGTACAAAATGCAAACTTCTTCTAGTATATATAAAAGCCCTCTTTCAGAATGTAGTATCTATGCTAATCTTATCGTTCAGAGAAGCACGATTCTTTGAACAAGTATATAACATTTAGGTCCAACAGATTCACACTTCAGAATTATTAAGCTAAAAACAAAAGGTTAGCTACTCTATCTAACAACAGAGATCAAAATTATCAAAGTTAAAAAACAAAAAAAGACTGCCAAAAAATAGTAAGAAGAATAAAAGCTCAAAAATTTAACAACCTGTTGGTCCTCTATAACTAATGTTTTCCAACAGCAATGCAAATATAGAGCAGTTGTCCGTCTTCAACATATATGTTTATCAGTGCAATTAGAGCAGAACACGGATAAAGATTTGTCACCGAAAACGGGGGAGATCCAAAGAAATTAGGGAGGTTAAAGAATCACTAATGGCTACAGAACAGAGAGAAGCACGTCCGGATATGCGCGGAGGGTTTGTATAGTGTAACACGAGGAGTTAAGAGTACAGGTAATCTCGACTCTGCAGATACCCAGTTCATCTTCTTAATGCTTAAAAAAAAAAAAAAAAAAAAAAAAAAGAAAAGAGAAGAAATAAGAGCATGGGAAGAGGAAAAGGAAAAGTAGCAACCAATTTAGGGACGAGTGATGAGATTTCTTATAAAATGATAATGGTACGCTGCAAATTGTAATTTAATCACTAACAACGAAGAACCCTCTACACCATTCAATGATCAATGAATTACAAGTGTTTAAAAGTACCAATTGGAGTTTTTTCAAGCAAATTGGTTTGCAAACCTCACATTGGTTTCAGTATGTCACAATATAACAAACAAGCCACAAATGTTGAATCCGGCAACATACTGTGCCATTCTCAAACACAAGGGTTTTGACAGCCTAACCATAACACATAGTGACGATACAAGCAACCTAACTCAGACACTCTGTACATATACTTTGGTGCCTTCTCACATGTTCTTCATAGTTATAAACTTAACATACATTCCAAGTGAATCAGTACCAGACAGCCATTGCTGAAAAGACAGTAATGTCAAGGAGTGGAGTTATCGAGGTTAAAGATGAAGGTAGAAGCAGGAAACAATGGGAAGGAATTATCAGCAAAGAAGCCATCAGCACGCTTGTTGGAGTAACCAGGGTAGTCATTCTTCCAAAATGGCACCTTACGGTTAAACACAAGCCCAATATTCGCAGCCTTCTTAGCCAAATCCCATTGGCTGTATGGCTGCCCTTCTTTATGACTCACATGTATCTCCCCTGCAGGAACCATTAGCAGCAATTTCGCATTCATTAAGAACCCTTTCACGAGCTGCTTGTTCAGTTTGATTTGGCAACCACTGTCTTCAGGGAACATAAAACCAACATGAGGGAAGTTATAGATAACGCGATCAAACCTCTGAGTAGACAAGAAGTAATGTCGGCTCATTTCAGTAGCATCAACCCCATGTAGTACAATGCATCCCCTCTCTTCTAGTTCCCTCACATTCTCTACCCCATGAGTGTACTTCTTTCCTAACATATCGAGAGAATCGAGAGATGTGGCGACCATGTTGTATGCTGTCCCGAAAGCTCTAGCTAAACACAAAGCAAATGAAAAATCCCCTTCTCCAACTAACAATATCTTTTGTGATGATGCATAATGCTTTATTGATTTCTCTACTCTCTCCCACATGCTCTCGCCCTCGCTCTCACTCTCCTCTCCATCAGATTCTGTTACTACTTCTTTCTCTTCCTCATTCGTCTTTGGAATCAGCATTTTCCTTTATATTCTTTCCTAAATTAAATGGGTGAATCCAACAAATTATTACTATTTCAGGCGAAATTGCGAAAATTAACTGGTACAACTTTATGGAAACGTTTGATCAATGTTATCCAAGGCAATTCAAAAATCAACTATCACATGCAAATGCTCATCCACTATTAATCCACCTCCTTATAAAAATTATACAATAAAATAAAATAAAACGTTACATTAATAGTTTGATTGAAATGAGCACAAATAGTTCACTAGAAAACTAACTGTTAAACAACGATAAGATATCAAATTTTGCCCCAAAACAGATGAAAAAATTATATAAAATAAAATCATGAAATACAAAAAATAATTAAATTCTTAGATAGTACAAAAATGAGTGATCCAATTTCCAAATAGTCATATACACACATCATAACAAAGCAAAAAACAAAGAAAAGGTAGAATTGAGATTCCTAATTTGCTGGCATATTAATGGAATAATAAATCAATGATTAACAATTTAGTTTCCAAAAGCAAAGATTAGAAATATGGGAAAAAACAATCGAAAATAAATAAAATAAATAAACAAATAGAACAATATGCATATAAATAAATATGAAGATGATTAGCTTAAATTGAGGCAGAAAATTAAAAGAAACTAAAATAAATTTTAGGGTTCTTACAATTTGATTTCAAAGTGTTGAAGTTTACAAAAAAAAGCCAGCAAAATTGAAGCAACAGGAAGTTGTTTAGACACTTAGCTGAGAGAATTATAGGAATGCTGACACTAGCACCCTATAAGGGAGAAGATACTACAGAAAAAAAAAAGTAAATGCTACTAGGGTGGTCATAAGGAGGGCTGACCAGTAAATCACCGTTATATGCAATTTTGTATATCGCAATGGCATTTTGAGGTAATATGTTAGAAATTCTAGGGTAAGGTCGTCTTTTTATATGCACTTTAAGGGGTAGTGTGGTAATAAAGTTTTCTACTTATTTACGAAAATGCCATGTGATTTGCTATTTATACATATCACAGTGATTGATTAAAGTCATGTAGCACGAAAACGGCTAAAGTTTGAGATGGAAACGCATTAGAGATAAGAAAGTGTAAAATTTGAGGAGGACAGTGAAGATAACTCAAGTTGTTAATATTTTTAGCTGATTTTAGATAATCGATTCTCCTTATCGTCCGGGTGCTCGAACACACAAAAGAAAAGAAAAAAAAAAAACTAAATACATGGGAAAAGAACTTGAATAAAATGTAAATAACTTTCTACAACAAATTTATCGCCACCTCTATTGTCATAGTGTTGAGAATAGAGAAAGCAGCTACCACAAATTATGCTTAAGAACAAAAATCAAAGAATAGAAAAAGACTTAAAAGAGAGAAACACCAAATTCCTGACATTTAATTTGTTTCGGTGAAGACAAAGTGCAAGTTAAGTGTATTTATTTTTAGTGTTTTTAGATTCAGACATGACACTTTAGCATGTTAGATGGGACTTTGTATTATTTATGTATTTGTTTTCTTACTCCAGAAATTATTTAAAGAGGGAAAATAACATTTTTTGTAGGCTAAAATCGAGTGTGGAACATTTTGGACCAAAAGACAGGCGCCGAGAGAGAGAAAAGACTAGTATGCCTTTGGAAATTAATCGAAACTCTTTTGAGGAAAAATTACAAGTTTTTAGAGGCTGAAAGCGAGCATAGGACGTCTCTAGGTCATCTATAACATGTGAGAGAAATATTACAAGGTGGTGCTCTTATAGTTAAAAGAGGGCTTAAAAGCAACATATAAGGTCTTGAGTGGTCATAATATGGTCGCATGATAACGATAAAAACTTATGTTCCTTTTTCGTTAATCCTTTAAAGGGGGAAGATAAAAATGTTTTAGAGGTCGAAACTGAGTGTGGGGTATCTTGGACTCACTTACAAAACGTGGGATAAAAACAAGACGAAGACAAGACGTAGCCCACGACAATTCTCCAAAAGTTGAAAACGATGGCTATAGCTTTTCTAGGTTTTTGGGCTTCAAGAAACCAGAGAATTTTTTTTAAATAAACTGTTAGCCAATTTACAGAGGTAGGCCCAAAATTCAACTAGGACTACTGTTCACAAATTTACAAATGTGGATAATAGCCTTTGTTTCAGGCCTCCGTATGGGCCGATCCAAGCCCCGTCATTTTTTTGCCCTGATTTTTTTACCACGTGCTAAGTACCACCATATATAGGACTCCTCACGATCGGTTTCGGCCCCTAAAGCTCTCTTATGGCCTCTTCAACAGAAGGGAAAAATAGGCTCTTTTGCGAACCGTCTAAAACCTTATTATCATCTATCTTAAGGCGTTTTCAGTTTTCACCCCAAATCTCTTGGTCTGGAGTCATATTTTGACCATACAGGTAAAAGGGTTGAATCAGGCCTTGTCATATTTTTGCTCTATTTTTCTACCACGTGCTATGGACCATCATAGGACTCTCCACGATCGATTTCGCCCCCTAAAGACCTGTTATGATCCCTCTTATGGCCTCTTTTGGAGAAGGGAAATATCATCCCTCTTATGACCTTTTTCACCCCAAATTGCTTGTTTTGAGTTCATATTTTGAGTATACGAGCACCCCTAAAAATTTTCGGTTATTTTTTTTTCCGATACCTCTGAACTCCAAAAAACAGTGGATAATAGTCTTTGTTTCTGGCCTACGTTGAGGCTTCCTAGGCCTGTCGTTTTTTTTTGCCTCGTTTTTTACCACATGCTATGTGATGAGTGCATTTTATATTCGTTATTTACCCCCGTTTTATATTGGTTATTGGCTCTCGCATACAAGGATCTTTTGAGCCTAATTCTAATTGCTTTTAGTGGTTTGTGTTTCAGTTTGTTATGTATTGCAGGAATTGGTGCATTCGTATCGGTTTTCGCATTATTTTGGGCACTTGACAAGTTAGTATGAGCCACAAAAGAGTTAGGATATGAGTTAGAAGCCTTTAGGAAGCAAAGAAGTCGAGTTTTGGAGAAAGTGAACAAGCACGAACGACCCGAGGTCCAAAGTGCAGAGTGTCCGATCAAAGTGCAATATAATGTGCTCGGCCAAAGTGCACTATGCCCGAGCATACTGATTATTTTGCATTTTTCAAGATTTTCCGACTTATTTTGGCTTTGTATATCTAAGTTTCTATCCTAGACTTATGTATGACTTATTATTATTATTAGAGCCTAGTTTTAGTCAGTTTTTCTCCCTAGAAAAATACATTTATGCATTTTACTCATTCATTCAATCATTCAATACAATTCATGTTTTATTCAATTATTCTTCTTCTTTATTCTTGTTAATTTAGTTTTGTTGTTTAGTTTAGTTTATGCTTTTAGTTTTAGTTTTTAATATTGGTAGATTTATTTTATGCCCTAATTTTTATGTTGTTTGGTTTTGTTAATTTGATCATATTTTTAGTTTTAATTTGTAATGTTAAATTGATTCCTGCGATTTTCGGTATGTGTAGCTAATTTACTTTCTAGGGATAGGGGATTCAACCATCCCAATGAACTTGTTTGGTAGCCGATTAATATAACTTATGTCGTTTCTAAATTCCTATTATCAATTATATTGCTTGCAGTTAAATTGTGGCCAGGTTTAATTGTTAGTCTGATAATTGTCGAAATTGATGTCGAGAGGTAAGATTACCACAATTAGATCACAGGGATAATAGGCAAAACGAGTCTAAGCGAGTGAGAGCCCCTATAGGAGTTTTGAAGGAGTCTAGATTTGAGAGAATTAGAGTGCCTTAATTCAAAGCATCATTTATTTGTTAATCGGTTGTTAATTAGTTTGTTGTTAGTTTATGGTGAATCAATGTCCTAGGCTTAGTTTGATTGATTTTTTTTTTTATTTTCGTTTTTGGTGTTAATTAGTGTCTTAGTTAATCACAAATTCAAAGGCCCCTTGTAACAAGATAGCCTTTTAGAATCAGTGAAAATTCAGTGTCTCCCTGTGGATTCGATCCCTACTTCCATAACTACATTAGTTGGTGTTGTAGGTTTATTTTCGATAGGTACACAACTAGCCTTTCACTATGGATCACCGCAGAACTCCCTACTATCGGTTTTGGCCCCTAAAGACCTTTATCATCGCTCTTATGGCCATTTTCGGAGAATGGAAAAACAACCTCTTATGAAACTGTCTAAAACCTGTTATCATCTATCTTATAATAACCTTTTCACCCTGAATCACTGGGTCTGGGTTCATATTTTGACCATAAGGGCACTTTAGAAAATTTTTGGCAATTTTTTTTTTCTGAGACCCAAAAACCTCAAAAAACAATAAATAATAGTCTTTGTTTCAGGCATCAGTAGGGACCGTCGCGAGTCCCATCGTTTTATCGCCCTGTTTTTTTACCATGTGTTATGGACCACCATAAGACTCCCACTATTAGTTTTAGCCCCTAAAGACTTCTTATTATCTCTCTTATGTCCTCTTCTGGAGAAGGGAAAAATAGCCTCTTACGAAACAATCTAAAACCTTGTTATCATCCCTCTTATGACCAAAATCAATCGTGTGGTTTGGGTTCATATTTTAACCATACGGGCAAACCAGAAAATTTTTGACATTTTTTTTTCTGGGACCCCAGAACCTCAAAAAATAGTGGATAATAGTCTTTAATTTGTTTCAGGTATTCGTAGGGGCCTTCCTGGTCCCTGTCATTTTTTCGCCCCATTTTTTAACCATGTCCTATGGACCACCACAAGACTCCCCACGATTGATTTTGGTCTCTAAAGACCTCTTATTATCGCTCTTATAGCCTCTTCCGGAGAAGGAAAAACAACCTCTTACGGAACTGTCTAAAACCTTGTTATCATCCCTCTTATGAACATTTCTAGGACCCCAAAACCTCAAAAAACAGTGGATAATAGTATTTGTTTCAAGCATCCGTAGTGGCCATCCTGGGCCCCGTCGTTTTTTTGCCCCTTTTTTTTAACCATGTGCTATGGACCACCACAAGACTCCCCATGATCGATTTCCACCCCTAAAGACCTCTTGTTATCGCACTTATGGCCTCTTTCAGAGAAGGAAAAAACAACCTCTTACAAAACCGTCTAAAACCTTGTTATCATCCCTCTTATGAACTTTTCACCTAGAATCGTTTGGAATGGGTTAATATTTTGACCATACCGGCACCCAAGAAAATTTTCGACAATTTGTTTCATGGACCCCGGAGCCCCAAAAAATAGTGGATAATAGCCTTTGCTTCAGGCCTCCCTAAGGGTTGTCCCAAGTCACGTTGATTTTTGCCCTATTTTTTACCATGTGCTTTAGTCTACCACAGGACGTACTTCTCACGATCGGTTTTGGCCCCTAAAGACCTCTTATCATCCCTCTATCTAGGAATTTTGAAATCACGATCCCTTGATCACTCTCATGCTCTTGGAAACTTTTGGCGACCTTTGTTTTGTCCCACGGGGTATTTGTACCATGAGCATGGTTGAGGGCAGACATCCTCTTTTTGTACAATTTAGTAGTTTCCGACGGGAGGAAGGGGGTGCGCATGTTTAAGGGCAATAAGCCTCTTTTTGTACCATGTGTTATGTAGTATAGTCCTCGGCTCTGATGAGCCCATGCATGTATGCACCCAGATAATTGCAGACGCGCTCTATACTTACCAAGGGGCTTCCCCATACTTAGAAAATATTGAGGCGCCTAGGCTACTTCTTTTCACACTATGTAGTAGTTTTGGGGGAAAAGGGGTTAGGGGTTTAAAGGGGATTGGGATGTCTGAAATGACACAAGACTAAATCTCAGTGGATCGCGGCAGCAAGGCCACTCTGCCACTTACAATACCCCATCACATATTTAAGTCATCTGCAAAGGATTCAACCCGCCGCTCAGTAGGAATTGTACATCAAGGGCGGCCCTCATGACGCATCCAGCGTGACGACTTAGCCTATGACACATGCCCTTGGGGGGGCGAAGCCCTTATTGTAGGATGGAAATTGGGCGACCGGCGCATGCGTCACTTCTGGTCTGAATTCTGATTTAGAAGTGTTTAGTCATATTCTAGCGCATGATAACTTCGTGCCTCTAGGTTTTCAACCAAGTGCGATGACCAGTTGATGTTCTTATTCATAATTAATAACAATATTAGGCTATCTATAATATAGCCTCATCACAAACTATAGTAACATCATATACTTAAATATTAGCCTAAAGACCTAGAACTATAATATTCCCATAATATTTTATTCCTAATCTTAATTTGGTAAATATATCAATACCATATCTCTAACACCCTCCTGCAATCGTAATGGCAGTATCACGAACGTTACGATTGGAGACATAAAATGATTGTTGAAGTCAATACACAAAACTGATGATGCTAGCTTCAAATTTCAATTCATCTTGATGAGAACTCCATTCTTTTTAAACCCATCAATTATCAATTCATTA
The DNA here is from genome assembly GCA_016808085.1 of Suaeda aralocaspica. Taxonomy (NCBI): domain Eukaryota; kingdom Viridiplantae; phylum Streptophyta; class Magnoliopsida; order Caryophyllales; family Amaranthaceae; genus Suaeda; species Suaeda aralocaspica. The sequence goes on from PYUH01000078.1 coordinate 203,207, forward strand.
CACATGAACACCATTCTTTTTTGAACCTGCAAGAATATCAATAATGGTCTTTCAGTGTAAACTACGTACACTCAAATCATATTTTGGTTTCGGAGCAGAATCACACTCAAATCAGATTTATTAAGCCCTTGTCTCACGGTACAAGGGAAAATATTGACCCTTGTCTCACGGCACAAGGAGAACCAACTAATAAACTTTGTCTCATGACACCAGGAGAGCCAAAACATCATCAAATTACCATGGGTTCTTACGTAAGACCAATCAAAATTAAACACTTTTTTTTTATAATTAATTATGGTGAAATCACATAAGGATGATAAGTTGATGTTCTCAGTCATAACCAATAACAAATATTAGGCTATATATAATAATATAGCCTATCACAAATTATGGTAACATAATATTCTACTTAACATAATAGCCTAAACACCTAAAAATATATGAAAATATCACAAAGAATCAATTCAACAAAATCTCCTAATTGCAATTAGGAATTCATTGGGTCCTTTAGGAATAGTCCTTCAAATTGCGAATTTTGTTTCATTTTATCATTTAATAACTCATAATCAGGTCTTGGTAACTAATTATTTGCAACTTGACAATTTAAAACAAATTTTTCAAGTTTCAACGATTTAAATTTCAATATTATTTAATGAATGAAAATGTAAGAATTTATAATCCCAACTTACACAGTAACCTCATTTTGAATCCATTCAATTTGAATTGGTATTTTCTTCATTATAATTTTTGTGAAGAGGCATCCACAAAAATTTATCTTGGACAATTTGTTTGTGAAAATGTATGTCTCCTGGCTAGACTTGCCTCTGGTGGCTGATGTTGCGGTGCATGCTACCAATGAAGGTTTGAAGGGCGGCTTCTTGGACGAATTGTTGAAACTACAATACCGCTTTTACTTTGTCGTTTGTTGTATACTAATCACCTGTTGCTCTGTCGCCCACAGTTGTTGGTCGGGTCAACCTGGAAGTTTGACGCTTGTGGCTAGCAACTGCATGAAGCTGCTTGGGCTGTTTTGGGCTACACCTGTTCTGGTAGTTCATTGTCCTTGCGGTGTATGCTACCAATGGACGACTTCTTGCCAGGAAGCTACCCTTCAATTAGAATTTTATCCTAATAAAGCTACAAATGAGACATAAGAAAGGCACGTACATGGGATAATATTAATTTTATCCTAACTGTTTATATATATATATATATTGTTATAGAAAGAGAGTTTTTAGAGGAGAGTATTAGGAGATAATAGATTTGTATATCTTCTTAAACCATAAGAGACTACATATATATATACAATCATAGGAAACAATTAGGGTTTCCTTAGAGAATAATAAACCTANTAAACTAGGGTTTCCTGTAGAATAAACCCTAGTATCCAGAACATTCTAGATCATACCCTAAGGGGTATAATGGACATCCATAAAATAATAATATTTTATAACACTCCCCTTGGATGTCCATTATAAAGCAAATATACATCATTTTATAATGCGCATGTGCAATGCTGCCTCATTAAAAACCTTAACAGGAAAACCCAGTGGGAAAAACCATAGCTAAGGGAAAAAGAGTACAGCGCGCATTGACTCCCCCTCATGATATCATCCGTTGAGATCCTTGAGATGACGCAACCCGATTTGATGAACTAATTTCTTGAATGTAGCAGTAGGAAGCGCCTTGGTAAATAGATCTGCTAAATTTTCACTTGAACGAATCTGTTGGACACTAATCTCACCATTCTTCTGAAGGTCATGGGTGAAGAAAAACTTTGGCGAAATATGCTTCGTCCTGTCACCTTTAATGTACCCTTCCTTGAGTTGTGCAATACAGGCTGCATTGTCTTCATATAATGTAGTCGGAGCTTGTTTTCCACATAAACGACCACAATCTTCTTGTATGTGCTGAATTAGAGACCTTAGCCATACACATTCTCGACTAGCCTCATGAATTGCTAAAATTTCTGCATGATTAGAAGAAGTAGCAGCAATGGTTTGTTTCATGGAACGCCAAGAGATTGCGGTACCACCATATGTAAATACATATCCAGTTTGTGATCGAGCAACATGAGGATCTGATAAATACCCTGCATCTGCAAAACCAACTAATTCTTCTTTGGAGGTGTTAGAAAAGAACAAACCTTTATCTTTCGTACCTTGTAGATAGCGAAATATATGCTTAACCCCATTCCAATGCCTTCGGGTAGGACATGAGCTAAACCTTGCTAATAGATTGATAGAGAATGATATGTCGGGTCTTGTGTGACTAGCAAGGTACATCAATGCTCCTATTGCACTTAGATATGGTACTTCAGGACCAAGAATCTCTTCATCATTTTCCCGAGGGCGAAAAGGATCTTTATCAACATCTAGTGATCTTACAACCATTGGGCTAGTTAACGGATGTGCTTTATCCATATAAAATCTTCTGAGCACCTTCTCTGTGTATGTAGTTTGATGCACAAGGATTCCTTCTTTTAGGTGCTCAATTTGTAGCCCTAAACAAAATTTTGTCTTACCAAGATCTTTCATTTCAAACTCTTTTTTCAAGTATTCCACTGTTATTGGAATCTCTTCTGGAGTTCCAATGATATTCAAATCATCAACATAGACAGCAATAATCACAAAACCTGACCCGAATTTCTTTATGAAAATACAAGGGCTAATAGGGTCATTTCTATAATCTTCTTTCAACAAATATTCACTAAGGCGATTGTACCACATACGCCCTGATTGTTTCAATCCATAAAGGGATCTATTTAACTTAATACAATGTTGTTCTCGAGAACGCGAACCAGTTGCTTCAGGCAACTTGAAACCTTCCGGGAGTTTCATGTATATATCACTATCAAGTGGGCCGTATAAGTAAGCTGTTACAACATCCATTAGTCGTAAATCAAGTCCATGTCTTACTGCCAGACTAATTAAGAATCTGAAAGTAGTTGCATCCACCACAGGAGAATATGTCTCCTCAAAATCAATACCAGGTCTTTGTGAGAATCCTTGTGCAACTAAACGTGCTTTGTGTCTCACAATTTCACCCTTTTCATTTCTTTTCCGCACAAAGACCCATTTATATCCCACTGGTTTTACACCTTCGGGTATACGAACTACTGGCCCAAATACTTCTCTCTTTGCAAGTGATTTCAATTCTGCATCAATTGCTTCTTTCCATTTTGGCCAATCATCTCTTTTCCTACATTCTTCAATGGACTTAGGCTCATGATCCTCTTTTTCATTCATAACATCAAGTGCTACATTATATGCAAACACATCATCGACGTCGATTTCATTTCGGTTCCAAGTTATTCTAGACATGACATAATCTGTTGAGATCTCTTCATTTTCAGGTACCTGAGGTTCTTCTAGAACACTATCATTTGTCATGTCTATGGTCTCTTCTGGAGATCCTTCATTTATTGCTTCCTCAATCTGGCCATTACTTATCATTGCTCCTTTTCTTTTCCGAGGATTCTTATCTTTGGAACCTACTGGTCTACCACGCTTCAGGCGTGCCTTAGACTCATGAGATTGTCCTTCAGGGACATCAATCTTGATAGGAGCATTTACAGCTGGTATATGTGACTTAGTTACTCTATTTAGGTCAGTAAATGCGTCTGGCAATTGATTTGCTAAGCTTTGTAAATTAATTATCTTTTGGACTTCCAATTCACATTGTTTAGTGCGAGGATCAAGGTGGTTTAATGATGATTCATTCCAACTAATTTCATTTTCCAGCTGCTTGTTCTCTCCCCCTAATGCTGGGAAAACCAACTCGTTAAAGTGACAATCTGCAAAACGAGCAGTAAATAGATCACCTGTTAATGGCTCTAGGTATCTAATTATTGATGGGGATTCAAACCCGACATATATGCCCAGCCTCCTTTGAGGACCCATCTTAGAGCGTTGTGGTGGAGCAATTGGAACATACACAGCACATCCGAAAATTCTTAGATGGGAAATATCTGGTTCCTGACCACAAACCAATTGTGATGGGGAGAATTTATGTTTACTGGTTGGCCTGATGCGAATTAGTGCTGCAGCATGTAAAATAGCATGTCCCCAAGTAGAAATCGGTAGATCCGACTTCATAAGTAATGGTCTAGCAATCAACTGAAGACGTTTAATTAGTGATTCTGCAAGACCATTTTGTGTATGAACATGTGCTACAGGATGTTCAACATTTATTCCAATAGCCATACAATAATCATTAAAAGCCTTTGAAGTAAATTCACCAGCATTATCCAGACGTATATTCTTAATAGGAAAATCTGGAAATTGTGCTCGTAATCTTATCAATTGAGCAAGTAACCTCGCAAACGCCAGGTTGCGGGTTGATAGTAAGGACACATGTGACCATCTAGTCGATGCATCGATTAAAACCATAAAATATCTAAATGGTCCACATGGTGGATGTATTGGTCCACATATGTCTCCTTGTATACGTTCAAGGAAAGAAATAGATTCATAATTTATTTTCGCTGGTGATGGCCGAATGATCAACTTACCTTGGGAGCAAGCAGCACAAGAATAATCATTTTGAAGAATCTGCTGGCTCTTCAAAGAATGTCCATGTGAATTTTCAATTATTTTTCGCATCATTGATGAACCGGGATGGCCTAACCGGTCATGCCAAACTATAAAGCTATCTGTAAACTTCTGGTTTACAATAGCATATGTCTCAATAACATTAATCTTTGTGTAGTACAAGCCAGTGGAGAGTGCAGATAATCTCTCCAAAACCTGCTTAGTGCCTTGGGTTATACTCGTAATTTGAAGGAATTCATTATTTCCTTCACTTATTGTCTCAATATGGTATCCGTTTTGACGGATATCTTTAAAACTCAATAAATTTCTTTGAGACTTAGGGGAGTACAAAGCATCAACAATTTCGAATTTTGTTCCCATAGGCATCAATATAGTTGCTCTTCCGGAGCCTTCAATAATGTTTGCACTACCGGATATAGTATTCACACTTATATTATTCATCATCAATTGAGAAAAATATCTCTTATTTTTAAGTATTGTATGAGTAGTTGCACTATCAGCTAGACATATTTCTTCACCATTTATTGTTAATTGAGCTTGGAGAGCATTCATGTTCTTCAAATAAAATAATAGAAAGTAAATAACATATCCTAAAATATCCAAATATTCAAAGTAACTAAAATAAGATTAAAGTAACAAAGTCTTAAAGCACAAAACAAACTATTAAACTATCAAGTTCATGCATAAAATAACAAAGCCAAAGTAAATAACATAAATTATTCTACCTAAATTATGAATGTAAACTACTAAATCTTTATTTGTTAATAGACATAATTATTATTGACTTAATTATTCCCTTCAGGGGTGGTGAAGAAATCTGCAACCTCCAGGTGTGTTGTATCACCATTATCAAAATCACCTTCGCCATCTTCGTATACCAAGTTAGTCTCCACTTTCTTTCCTTTCTTTTTCAGAGACTGCTGATAAAGGTCAACAAGATGCTTTGGTGTACGACATATACGAGACCAGTGGCCCTTTCCTCCACAACGGTAGCACATAGTCTCACTTTTAGCCTTCTCATGCTTTTTACTACCATCCTCATTGTCCCACTTCCGGTGAGAATATGAGTTTTTGAAATGACCACCTCTACCTCTATAATATCCACGACCTCTTCTGCGGCCATGACTTCCACCACGACCTCGACCACTGCTGCTGGCAGGGCCTCTATTGTTAATTCGTATCCCATTGTGGGATGCAGCATTCACTTCAGGGAATGCAGTAGAGCCAGTTGGCCGTGATTCATGAATTTTCAATAAAAGCTCATCATTTTGTTCAGCCACTAGAAGACAAGATATCAATTCAGAATATTTTTTAAAGCCCTTTTCACGATATTGTTTACTCAATAAGAGATTATCCTTGTGAAAAGTGGTATATGTCTTTTCCAACATATCCTCATCAGTTATTTTTTCTCCACATAATTTCAGTTTAGAAGTGATTCTAAACATGGCTGAGTTATACTCACTTACTGATTTAAAATCTTGTAATCTTAAATTAAGCCATTCATAACGAGCTTGAGGGAGGATAACATTTTTCTGGTGGTCGTACCTTTCCTTTAAATTATTCCAAAGCACCATTGGGTCTTTCACAGTTAAATATTCAGTCTTAAGGGCCTCATGAAGGTGATGGCGAAGGAATATCATAGCTTTAGCTTTGTCTTGACTGTTTTCTTGATTTCCTGCTTTGATAGTTTTTCCAAGACCTTTTGCATCTAGATGAATTTCAGCATCCAATACCCAAGACAAATAATTCTTTCCAGTAATATCAAGGGCCGCAAATTCTAGTTTTGCTAGGTTTGACATAATTTACTATATCAAAATAATATTGCAAATTAGGAACTATTATATAGTGTAATAAATGTATATATGCCACGAATTTACTGATAAATGAGTCAAGTAATCAACAATGACAAATTTACTTAATACATATATACTGTATAGACAAATTCACGAAACACTATATATATATGTAATAAAATAAAATAAACCATGGTGGATGATAAGCTTTGCATTAAAAATACTCGTCTACGCTAATATTATTGTTTGATAATTCATATTGATAAAAATGAATGCTTAACACTTAATTTATATAAAGATGGAAATCCTAATCCTAGTGAAATTATAATAAAGCATAAACTCCTAATTATACTAGTAGACAAGATAATGACTAGAGACCTTACTCCACATGTACCAATATAATGAATGATAAACTAACTAATTGTATGTTGTTAACCAATTTATACTGTCAATAGCCATATATATAATAATAAAAAAAAATCAAAATCATTGAACAAAACACAAAACAATAACAACAATTATATCAGCAATCTCTAATTATTATAATACTTATATTCAAGATTCTATTAACCTAATAATATCATGATACTAATTATACTTTATTTGATTACACTCTATAACGACACAAGACTAATAGTTCTGCAAAAACATCAACCATTAAACTAATTATGTGAGACTATATACAACATCAAAGTAATGAGATTTCTATACTAATATATGAATCTATCAATTTTCAACAAGTTAAATACATATCACAAATATAGCTTTGTAAACACGAATAATACAACAAACAGATTGGGAGTACCAGAGCAACAAATAATACGCCAAAAGAGTTATATGCTCTGCCTTCTTGGCGAGACACAAACATGGATAACCCAGTGTTCAAGCAATTCTATGCCATATACCCTTGAATTAAAACACAAGCCCATAGCTTTCTAAAGTCATAAAATCATCAATAGCTTCTATTCTTGAGAATTAGTAGTACACTTCAACATAATCAAACCACCTAGGCACCTAGCACAGTCAATTTATCAGCTCAAAATCAATGATCAATCTTCTGTACTTCCTTAAATCAAAAATCTAGTTTTGCTTCACTAATAAATCCCAAAGAATCACCCTTAGCAGTCAAAGTACCCTTAAACACATTAGACCAAGCACCAGTAATGGGGACACCGGGAGGGCAGAGAATTTATGCTAGTTGGCAAATTGGCATAGTCTTAAGATTTACCATAAACCAATATTTACCACAACATTCACAGTACAATAATACAGCAAACAGAAACACAGTCGAGGCTTTACAGATTAGGAGTTTGACACACATCGAGCAACTCAAGGAAGGGTAGTCGAAAATGTGTATGGCTAAGGTCTCTAATTCAGCACATACAAGAAGATTGTGGTCGTTTATGTGGAAAACAAGCTCCGACTACATTATATGAAGACAATGCAGCCTGTATTGCACAACTCAAGGAAGGGTACATTAAAGGTGACAGGACGAAGCATATTTTGCCAAAGTTTTTCTTCACCCATGACCTTCAGAAGAATAGTGAGATTAGTGTCCAACAGATTCGTTCAAGCGAAAATTTAGCAGATCTATTTACCAAGGCGCTTCCTACTGCTACATTCAAGAAATTAGTTCATCAAATCGGGTTGCGTCATCTCAAGGATCTCAACGGATGATATCATGAGGGGGAGTCAATGCGCGCTGTACTCTTTTTCCCTTAGCTATGGTTTTTCCCACTGGGTTTTCCTGTTAAGGTTTTTAATGAGGCAGCATTGCACATGCGCATTATAAAATGATGTATATTTGCTTTATAATGGACATCCAAGGGGGAGTGTTATAAAATATTATTATTTTATGGATGTCCATTATACCCCTTAGGGATTATTCTAAAATATTCTAGATACTAGGTTTATTATTCTCTAAGGAAACCCTAATTGTTTCTTATGATTGTATATATATATGTAGTCTCTTATGGTTTAAGAAGATATACAAATCTATTATCTCCTAATACTCTCTTCTAAAAACTCTCTTTCTATAACACGTTATCAGCACGATTGGTCTGTGAAATATATGAGGTCATCGGCTTCTCCTCCCAATGCCTATACCTTGAATTTGGAGTAGCAAGTGGAGTTTTACTGTAATACTTGTAAGTTGTAATTTCTCTATCCTAACATTATGCCACTTTATTGCTGCAAATTACACTGTATGTGTTAATTTGATTCACGTTTTTTGTTTTTGTAATCAATGATTTACTTTCAATGGTTATATACTTTGCGTATGGTAGTTCTATCATTAAACCATAAGAGACTACACATATATATATACAATCATAGGAAACAATTAGGGTTTCCTTAGAGAATAATAAACCTAGTATCTAGAATATTTTAGAATAATCCCTAAGGGGTATAATGGACATTCATAAAATAATAATATTTTATAACATATATATATATATACTTTTTTTTTAGTGAAATATATATAACAAAAAACCTAAAGCACTCGAGGGCCAATCTTCGTCCGGCCTGAGGAAACCTTTGCACACCTCCGTTACCTTTAACAGTATGTGAGATTCAACATTTATTATATCCATTAAGTTTTATTTTAACATTGACAGAGATAGAATATTCATCATAAGATATTATTTTTAAATATAATATCATAAATCTATAGATAAAATATTTTGATGGATATTCTATCTCTGTCAAACATTATGATTAAAAATAAAATAACAATCATATATGTTGTATTATGTTCTACTTAATTTCTTCCAAATTTCACCAAAAAAAAAATTTATTTATATATATATTTTTGGAAGGTCACCAAATTTTAACTAGAGACTTGAGTACGTGTTCGTCTTTAGAAATTATCAACCATTCACACCAACTCTGTACGTGTAATTTGCTTCCAATTTTGTAACGCATAATAAGTTCTCAAATGCTGCACCAACTTTTCAATTTAGTTCCTAATTACTCTTAATTTTATTTCCAGGTAACCTGGAAAAGACCCTTTCGACCCCTTTCAATTCCTACCAACGACACCTACATTATGCATCACATATTCACAATGCTTTCATAGTTTAATGCACCCTGAATTTATGTACCTAATACTTTACAATAACATCAACAATTACAAACTTTACTGCAATAATAATTTAGGGTCGGTAAGAAATATATCAATATGATGAATCAACAAATAATACTCTCTTTGTTACTTTTCATACATTAGAGTTTTTGGTATGATTTATAGTGTAACTTTAACTCATTTTGATGTTTTATACGTAACGAAAAATACAGTCGTATAAGATATTGTTTTGAATTATGTTATGTTAATGTGTACTTGTAACTAGAGGTACTAATTTTTAATTGGAAGATGTGAAAAGGTAATTAAATGTAACAAGTGGTTAAACAAAATGGATAGGGTAGTTTGTTTCCCACTCCCACCTCCGTAAATTTCTAAAATACCATGTAAAAGTATGAACAAAAATGAAATGTAAAAGTTAAAATTTCTAAAATATAATGTTCCATATTTTAGTACCATGTAAATACATATGGATTGTGAACTATGTTTGGATTAAATTGATGCACTAGTTTTCTACTTTGGTTTATTTTAATCAGTTTTCTACTTTAATTTCTTATTATATAATCTTGGTTTCGCCGTACACAGGCCAAAAACTCAAAATTATACGAAGTAGTATTATTTCAAGTTGTAATTTATTAGGCTCTGTTCTCTTCACGGGATTTGGCTGGAATGGAATGGAATGGATGAAATTAGAATGGATTAGAATGGATTGCCGGGATTAGAATGGATTAGAATGGATTGCCGGGATTAGAATGGATTGCCAGGATTAGAATGGATTGCCAGGATTAAATTGGATTAGAATGGATTGCCGGAATTATTATTATCATTAGTTATTAATATTTTGTAACAATGGTGGTTGATTTTGGTGGTCCTCCAGATGAAAAATTAGAGAATTTTAATTACCGACATTCGTCATTACGCAATGCAGTTGAAAGAATTTTTGGAGTATTGAAAAAAAGGTGGAAAATTTTAAGAATGATGCCACAAATGGAAGAAACATATCAATTGGCTATAATTGTGGCAACATGCACTTTACATAATTTCATTCGATTAGACAAGTTAGGGATTTCAATTTCTCATGGTCCCCAAAATATTGAACGTGTAGCTGATTTAGATTTCACTAATCCGACACGAACAATGTTAATGCGAGACATTCGTGCAAATATTGCAGATGAAATATGGTAAGATGTGTGTGCTGGAAATATGAGGTTCTAAGATGATAATAATATAGAGGAGGAAGAAATATACGAGGATAATTGAAGCACTTCTTTATCTACTTGTAAGGATATTGTATCTACAGTAAATTATTATATAACAAAAATGTAGTTAAAAAAAAAGCAAATTTGTTATGAACATTATTGTGTCGTCAAGATTTAAATTTTCAAGAGTTTAATTAAGAATTTAATTTTAATTAAGATTTAAATTTTCAAGAATATATTGCCGAGATTATAATGGATTAGAATGGATTGCCGAGATTATAATGGATTAGAATGGATCGGAATGGATGACCCGGGAATGGAATAAATTGGAATGGATCGGGATTGTAATCCCGTGAAGAGAAGAGAGCGTTAATATGCCAATGGGCAATGGCTAATTGGCTATATTAGTTCATTCGTGTACTCCCTAAAGAAAAGTAACCAACCCTAAAAATAAAAAATGGCATATGGAAAACCCAATATTACCCTTAATATGATCCCTAATTTCCAACACTACTACAAATACATCCAAAAATAAAAACTGTCACATTCTTTTCCTCCTCCCACACCATTGAAATTCAACATTAACCCAACAAAACTTCATTTAAATTTTTGGTTTTAATAAAAAAAAAAAAAAAAAAATGGGTTTGATCTGTTTCATATTCTCAACAAAATTCCTTGTAACAACCCTCCTCCTAACAGCCATTCCCCTAGGCGTCATCATCGCCCTCGAACGAGCCCCAAACTCAACCCACGTGTACCAATACCACAGCAACAGCTGGCTACATGAATGCGCTAAATGGGATGATCTCAACCATCGATTCCTAGTCTCCTACATGGAAGGTGGCGTAGGAGAAATCAAGGTTCAAGAAAAACAACATGTTATATTAGACGAAACTATAACCGTTAAAGACGTTGACTTAACGGGTAATGCTTCGTTAGGGTTGTCCGTTGACGGACGTCGAAATCGGGTGTTAGTTGTGGTGGCTGATTTGATTGGTAACCGTTATAGTGGTGTCGCTGCATACGATCTTTCCTCTTGGAATCGTTTGTTCCTCACTCATCTTACTATCCCTGGTAATTAATTAATTAATTAATTAATTAATACATAATAAAGTACTTTTCTTGTTTGTTTAATTTCATATTATTTGTTGGACCAATTAAATATAGCTAATACGATTTTGCATTGTGTCGGATGTGTAATTAATCATCATTATATTGCAATAAATACATTATATGTGATACTTAATATATAAGCGATATAGAGAGGTAATGATCGGAAAGACTCATGTAAGTAAGGAAAAGTAGGTGATTGCTAGTTAGCAATTCTCTCTACTATAAAAAAGCACGTTGCTCGCATTACAAATTTACGGCTAACAAATTCCACATATTCTTATTTCTTAATAAGCGACACAAACTGGTTAAGTGAAAGTAATGAGACTCAAATAATAACCTATTAATCCAAAGAAAGTATTTAGAAACTAGATACTTCTCCTAATCGAGATATTTTTCGTCACGTTATATGTGTTTTTATTTTAGTCTTAGGTTTTTACAAAAACAACGATAAAGCAAGCTTGATAATTTTGAGCATATAAAAATGTTGTTCAACTATTAATTAATATGTGACTTTTGTGTTGTTTTTGTTTTTGTTTTGGTGCTCTTTGTCCTGTCTTAAGGCATGACTCATTTGCTTATTAGTGTTGACCCTTTTCTTATACATATAACAAATGTCTCTTTGGAAGGTTGAGGTTTAATTTACTCTATGTCCTATTGTCTTTTATCCAATCTAGATATACACACAAGAGGAATATATTGATCTCTAAACTCTAGTGTCCTAATTCCTAGTTAAATGGATTTGTTTATCGAATAAATAGATACTAGTATACTCGTAACGAAACACGACAGTTAAATAGATAGATATTGGTAATTAATTATACATAAATAAATTGTGCATATATATCTTTAAAAAATGTTGGAGTGTGTATTGTTTTCATTGGCTCACGTATAATACCAAATTAAAGTCATTTAATTACTGGCAGTCAAACCTGGCCTTTTGATTCTGTTATTAGTGCTTAACTATCATTGAAGCCAACAAAGCTATTCCAATTTTCAATGGTGTACAAAATGTTGTTTTTATGGTGTTTAGTACTACCTCTCATTTTTTTTAGTTGCTAGATTTGCTTTTTTCGCATCTCCTAAAACGCAACTTATAATATTAATATTTTAAATTTAGTGTAATAAAAAATTATAAAAATTATATATTCGGAAAGTATATATTAAGACGAATCAAATAAGATCTCATATGACTATGTTTTTCCTTACATATTAAACACCAAAAGTCAAAGTTGCAACTTGAATAGTGCTAAAAATCCATATGTAGCAACTATAAAAGTATTGAGGGAGTATCATACTCTTTTCGATCTATTTTACGTATTTGAACATTAAAAGCTTGTAGTATTTAACTCATTTGCGAATACTAGAACTTATTTTGCTAAATTAAATTTATTCGAACTTATTACATAAGTCTACCTAAACTTGTTGATATCAAACTAAAAAGTTGCAAAATATAGACATGTCTAAATTTTGTCCACATACTAAACATTATGTTTTGGGGGAATTGATACCAGTATTAATTGTCATCAATGTTCAATATTCACGTACTAGTACTCAATTGAGATATGTATGGTTGTCAATTGACCGACCATTTGATGCCGTTAAAGCATCAATCTAGGCGTTAACTGCTTTATACGAGCACTAAAGTTAGAATCTAGCTACACTTAATGTATCTATGTTCTATATTATTAATGGTTAAAGACTTGAAGTAAAGATAGCATTGATTAGTTGTGCCATGGTATGGTATAGTGAGTTAGTTTTTATTTTTATTTGTAGTGTTCCATTCAGTTCACTTTTTGGGTTAATTTGGATTCGGAGCTTTAATTTGGGTGGTTAGGTTTTAATCATCTCTCAATTGTTGGTATAGTAAGTTAGTGACCTTGTGTTATTTGTGCCGTGTATTTAATGGTTGGTCCAAAGCTAAGGTGCATATCGGGTTTTGATCTTTTAACCTTTTACTTTTCCTTGAGAAAAAATGAGTTAAAAGTAAGTGTTCATATTATGCTCGATTGCTCGTACGCCTACAAAAATTATTCATATCTCTCGACTAATAATATGTATGTGTACATGTTTTCAGGAGGTGAAAAGGCATTTGCGGATGATGTAGCCATTGATGAAGAAGGCAATGCTTATGTAACCGATGCAAGAGGCAACAAGATTTGGAAGGTTGACGTAGATGGGAAGTTGTTGTCCACGACAGAAAGTCCACTTTTCACCCCAAAAGGATGGCACAAAAATTTGGTAGGACTAAATGGGATTGTGTATCACCCTGATGGTTACTTGCTAGTGGTTCATACATTTTCAGGAAATTTGTACAAGATTGACTTAAACAAGGGGGAAGAAATCAAAATAGTCAAAATAGTGAAGGGTTCACTCATGCTTGGGGATGGTTTAGAGCTTCTATCTCCAACTAAGCTCGTCGTTGCTGGGAACCCTTCAGGGAGGTTGGTCGAGAGCTCCGATGGTTGGGAGACGGCTTCGGTGGTTGGAACATTTTCTGGGGCTATGCATCGATTAGCCACCGCCGCGACAATTAAGGATGGAAAAGTATACTTGAGTCATATGCTTGGGATGGGATATCCTAAGAAAAAACACGTTCTTATGGAAGCTAATTTTAGTTCTTAAAAAAGAGTTGGATATAGACAAATGTACGAGAATATTTGAAAACAAAATTTTATTTGTTGTGGTTGTCACTTGATACATTCAACACATTATTTGGGGCCAGCTAATCTTTGTAGGAAAGGTGCGTGTATCTGAGTTAGAGAACATCCCCAATTTGAGAGATTTGTCTTTGAGTTATTACACAAAAGTTCATTTTAGCTAGCTATATATAATGTAATCTTGATTTATGTTAATTATGAGGTTTAAATGAATGAAATTGATGTTTCATTTTTATAAGAAGAGTAACATTGCATGATTAAATCGTCATGATGACTCTAATTTGAAAGTTTCATCTTTGAGTTATTATAGAAAAGTTATTCTTTGTAGCTAGTTATTATTCCAAGATATATTTGTAACCTTGATTTGTACTTATGAGGTTTAAATGAATGAAATTGATGATATAACTCATTTTAACAATAGACTAACGCTAAATGACTAAAATCGTCATTAAAAGATATGTGGCTCTCATAAATAATAACCTCGCAATCAATTTGTGGCAACTAAAATAGTATGAACTATAATAGATTGTTGCCTTGGTAATGAACTCAATCCCACCACATACATCAAATTATCAACCACTTTCCCACCCTACTACCCTAACATTCATGCCACATTGTCCAATTTAGTGTTTGATTATGATTAGATTAATCAATCTCTCAACTTCTAACCTTTCTTTGACCATGTCAAAACAATTCACACACATTCTTTAACACTTCAATTCACTCTACTACCTCCCTAAAAATACCATTTAATAACATAAACTAAACTAATTTTAACTAAAAGTTAAATTATTCTACTCTTTTTTTTTTTTTTTTTTTTTT
>PYUH01000078.1:223937-236403 GCA_016808085.1 Suaeda aralocaspica
TGAAAAAAAAAAAAAAAAAAAAAAAAAAAAAAAAAATCAAATAAAAGTATCATTTAGGGTATAGTTTGTAAACTTGTAACACAAAATAATAAGACAGACAGCATGCAGTTATAGAGTCCGATAGGCTGATAACAGCTTCACTAAAAATATTAGTTGCAAAGGAACATCCATCACAAATTAGACTGCAAAACTTAATGGCAGGTGTTCAGTCTTCTACAGCTTTATAGATTACCAACTCAAGTATTTCAAAACTTTAATGGCTGGTTGCAAAGGAACATCCCTAAGTACCTTCATGGCTTTGCTGATCCAAGGAAGGGTGAATCGTACCAAAAAATGAAGCATAGTTATGCCTCTTATCTAGGGTGGACACTGGACACATTATATTACCGACTCTAGTATTTTATAATCCTAACATCCCTACGTACCTTTACTGATCCGAGAAAGGGTGAATCGTACCAAAACTCTAAGCATATTGATGGCTCTTATCTAGGGTGGTGGAGAATAGATATGGCAACAGAATTACATAATACTTATAAAACAAAGCCTCTCAACATACAAAGCATAACCATATCAGTTGGCTTTTGATGTGGCTGTGCGCCAAGTGGTAAATAGGTTTGAGGCAATTGGTGACAAATTTTATGGGCATCTGGTTGTCATGAGTCAGCCCACACTGATGAGACCTATGCGGAGGTACTACAAGCCATGGATGACATGGACACGAATAATTTTAACAGTGGTATCTTACAGACATTGGAGGGAAATTATACAATAACTGATCGATGATGATGCGCATGCTCCCATGCAAAGCTCTAGGGCAGGATGGTATGCTTGATCTATTGAATGTTTGAGCATATTTAATGATATGTTATCTTATGTGAATAGGCTTACCCTTACTGGGGAAGTGAAGGCTCCAAAAAAAATAAATTCCCAAGCCCTAACCCAAATTTCTTAATTTTGGCCTTTGAGTAATATTGTGGACAAAATAGTGTCAAAAGCTAAATGTAATAAGTCTCATCTACTTGGCAATCTGTTTCCGAGATCAATAGGTCTTTTTCCCGAAGAACCCAAAGATTCAATCATTACTAATGCTCTTAAACTTCAATGGAGATGAAGATTGTGAGTCGGAAGGAAGTGATTATTCTGAATCTAGACAATGTAGACATAAACAAGGATTATGAAAGGATTGACAGGGGAATATTGAGGAAACTATTAGGATTCTCAACCAGTACGAGGCAGTACTGTGCAGGAAATTGATTTTGATAAGTTGGATGTTAGGTCATAAAAGCAAATACTATCCAGAGCCCATTTGAGAGTTATCGTGGGGATACACTGAAAGCCTTCTCATGGGATATTTTGGGTTCAACAGTGGTCCTATGAAACCAGCTTTTGTGTTGTGTTTGGAGCTCAAAAATGAATATAGGCATGACCTTTCTAAGTAGGTGTCGGCAGATTCATCACCAACAGCACTCAAGCGCAATCTTTTTAAGTAGGTGAGCTAATTGATTTTCACAATTGAGAGTAAATATTTGATTTGATTTTAAGAATGGTTGATGGAAGTCATGGAAGCGACATAAAATGCATTCTGTTCATTCCATTGTGTGATAGATCTCAAAAGGACCTCTTAATTTGGGCTACCACCTGCAGCCTGCTGGGAGCTTGCAGAATGAACAAACAGTCTGAAGTTTTTGAGAACGAGAAGACTCCTAAGGCTGATAATGGTGCACGTGTGTAGTCATGTAGAAGAGAGCGACTAATTTTCTGTAAAGATACCTGGGAAAGCAGAGAACCAAAGGACAACACAACCCCAAACATTGGCAGCCTCCCTTAATGTGATAAATATCACCAATGTTTTTTGCTGTACAACGAGGGCTGGGTTGGACTAGGAGTGTACCGAGGAAGCATGATAGTGAAGTGGAGAGTTTTTCTTGCAAAACATAGGATAGTCCTATCTCCCAACCACAATGTCCACCTGAGGTGGCGACTTGCAAGGGCAAAAGCACTAGTAATGGCTTTGAAGCTAGTGAGAAGGTACAGTTTGGAGAAGGCCAGTATTATTTTCAATTATCAGCTAATAATGAAATAAGAATTTCGATTATGTAAGTGGAAGAAGGGTGGAATTTTTGTTGCCCATCACTTTGTCAGGTCAGTGCCGTTCAAGATTGAACAATGTTGGGAGAGTCACTTCCTGAAGGAGATCACCATGTACGAATTCGTGAAATTGATGAGAGATTTGTCTACCTAATAATGCATATTTGGTCCAAGAGAAAAAGGTAAACTCATCGGATCAGAAATGAACACCCACAAAATGTTGAGTATGCATGTTTCTTATAGTGTTATAGTAGCCTACTACAAATAATCCCACTTACCTGATCATTCAAGTCAAACAGAAATGATGAATTTGCTCGATCATATATTTTCCCACGCTTATCAGCTTCTCGGTGTGATATCAATTCACCTGTATATTCTCCGAGGTAATCATGTTTATTCACAGTATTCTGCCATCACAAGACATATTGTTGGTGGAACTTCAAATAGAATAAACTAAGAATTACTCTGTACCATTGGCTTCTAACCTTGATAAAAGCTCCCCATCCAGCAACATCTGATATTCCCAAAAGAATCTGGCCAAACAGATTATGAAGCCTTATTAAAGAACAATGCATATCCTATCTTGATGACAATGTTTTTACATAAGCAGCTTAGCCTACCCTTTGTTGTTGCCTCAAAAGGAGCCTCATGTTTCCGCATTGCCCATCCCCTTTCTTAGGTGGTTCACCTAAGGGGCCACCGCCGCAGCTGAAAAGCAGTACTAGCAGTGTTAAACTCTAACAATATCGGAAGACCTAAATTTTCGCAAAGATGGCAATATCACACTTTTATCATATTCTTCATAATATACTAATTTAGCACTATCATGTGTGGTAATTAGTCTGATTAAACCTAATGACACGACTGACTGAATGTAACACAATCGCACTTTATAATATTAAAATTAAATATGATTCTAATTGATCTATAAGAATAAGAATTCCTAAGTCCAATAAGTAACTTGGGTCTCTCAGAGTTGGTAAAAGCTAAGCAGATATTAATATTTTAAGATCCAAGGGCGATTTCACATAACCAAGATCACCTGAAAATTGAAAAAATAACTATTACCTAACCCAACAATTGCGACAGACATCTGGATCACATTCACGATTGGCTGCAAAACATGGGCACTGCCGGCTTCTACACTGACTCTTTGCACAGTGGCATCCGCGGAATTTATTTTTGCAACTCTTTGAACATCTATACATAACCATCAATATAATTTATAAATATATGTCTAATTTTCAAATTTGGATAGAAGTTTTTGTTATTCAATTTTTTAATTACATACCCACAATACTTCTCGCAGCAGGATCCCCTTTTTTGACAGGGGCATTCTTTTCCACACATGAACTTGCAATCACATGGTGTGTACTGCTTACATGACTGGTCTCCATCACCATTACTTTTCCAGCTAGATGGCTGACCATTAGATTTTGTCGAATATTTCAATCTTCGTGATCTTCCTTTCTTACGAACTAATCTAGATCTTGATCTCACTAGTACCTCTTGCTCCTGGATAAATACATTTATTATTCTAAGACAGCTCATATTTTTGAAAACTGAAAAACAGGAACTATACAACAAAAACAAAACAAAGCCTTAGTCCCAAAATAGTTTGGAGTTGGCTAGACATAAACAGAGATTAACATATGAAATAAACATTAACATATGAAAAAACCGAAACTATAAATATACAGTATCATATGAAATAAAATCTGAAAATATATATCATAAAGTGAATTGTTTCAGAACATATTAGGGAAATTGTAATCCTAAGCCCTGCTTTCAAAGATGAAGCAGTTTCATAGAGGAGATATTCAATCTTATGCAAAATCACACCTGTCAGCTTCCGCAAATGCTGGATGTTTTTAAAAAGGTGGGAGGAGAAGAGGAACGGAAAAAGAAGAAAACATTGTAGGATAACTGAAGGAAACTAAACAAAAGCAGACCTTATTATCATCATCAGCTCTTGCATTGTCTTCAGAACGTATGATATCCATTTCATGAGTCATTAAGGCTCTACTATCACGCATGTAACAGGATACCTCACTGCAAGTCTTCAAACCAGATAGCAAGTTTCTGGCTATCAAGCAACTGCAAAACATCTGCAGATTGAGAAAAACCTAATAATAGACAAGCTCATAACTTTATAAGCAGATGAGGAACATCCTACTATGCAGTATATGATTTTTAATTATTTTTAAACTGCTTTTTCCTAGTTCTGACACTAAAAGAATACGATAGAATCTATCCTATATTCAATAATTCAATTAGCTACAGAATTTCTTTTCAGACAGCTACTTACCTCAGGATTTGATCATCTTGAAATGGTCAACATTGTTAACTTTATTGATTACTTATTTTTACAATCATTACTTAGCAAACTCAAAAGTTGCATCCATGCCAGGGTTCAAAGTGCATGTGTTAGGTCTCATAAATCATAATCCAATGATGAACCAGACAAGCTCAGACTAATGACACAAAGTTCTACAATAAAACAAATTCAGGTAACAAACATGAGACTATTGTAAAAAGCATATGTCAAATAGCCTAGATAACTGCAAGGCCTGAGCATGGTGATAAAGGGAATGTTCATCCTTAACATAATCAAATGCGTCATGTTTTAGAAACTACAAGTCTTTTTGCTTCACAAATTTTTTTATAAAAAAAAACAGTACTTTCAATGCGGCAAAACTTGGAGTCTTTTCTCTTCCTCTTTTTTTATTTTTATTATTTTTCTTCTTTTTTGAGGGGAGGTGAATTCGAGACTAATATTCCTAAAAAGAGACTTTTTAAATTTATTGCCAAAGTAAATACATACATACCTGTTCCTGCCGAAAATCTCTAATCCTTTCATATATAGATCTTTCTCCAGGAGATTCCATTCACAGTTACTTGACAAGCTTATATTTTTACCTCCCAAAGACACAGTTGGCTGCTTCAATTCAACCCTTCCACTAGTTTCATGAACTTCATCTCCGACGACTTGACAGCCCCGGGGACTTGAAGTTTTTTGAGAATTAACATCAGTTAAAATGCTAGTAGTGTGCCCCTCTAGAGGATGTTTGCATGCCACATGAGTATCCACAGATTGACATGTCTCAATACTCAATTTCCTTATTTTGGCCGGTGAAATTGCACTTGCAGACACAATTTCAGCCACAACAGTTGGTTCTATAGCTTGGATATCCAACGACTTGTTATGAATGGAATCCCCGAAACTCTTGGGTACTTCCAACTCTCTATCATTGTCATCAGTTAACTTGCGCTTTGCGTCATTTTCATGCTGAGCTATAGGCACAACAGCTGAAGCAGATAAAAAAGCTGCAGAACAACCTTCTCCAGCTGCATTATCCAGATTACGAACTATACCAACAGCAGCATTATGGTCCATCTGACCAAAGGGTCGCATATTTGATCCTTGCACCAATGCTCTGGATGTTTGTCCAGCCTGAATTGTAGGCAAACCTTATGTACATTGATCAAATATTGTAAATTCAATCAACCTATCAAAGCCTTAGTCCCATTATTGGGATTGGCTACATGAATCAAAAATTGACCATTCCGTGTGGTTAAATATTGTAAAGTCAGGGTAAAAAATATATATAACTACATATCCGTGATATCACTGCAAAAAAGATATGATGAGTAATATGCAATTGTTGTCCAGTCAATCAAGAACATTAAACCAATTCTTTGGATGGACTAAAGGTCAAACAAAGATTACTATTAAAAAAAAAAACACTATGACCGTATTTACCAGATAACTATCATTAGAAGTTAAAAGCTGTGTAACTTGCTGATGGGCAACAAAAAACCACCCTAAAAAGAAACGCAGAAAATCACCAGATCGCAAGTATTCCATCAATGGATCAAAGGTCCGTTTAGACTTTAGACCCTAGCAATCCTAGAAAAGAGGCCAAGAGATTTCAATTACAATTTCCTTTGATGACTTTTCACTGTGTCAAAATCAACTTTCAAACATATATTATGACCATTGTCAATGACAAAAAGTTGAGTATAACTGCTGTATGGATTCAAGATGATTGATCAACCCTCAAGACTCCTGTCAAAGTGTAATTTAAAATATACATTTGGTATTGAAAGAGTCAGGTAGCCATGAATACAATTCCTATTTATCTTGTGGTCCAAAATCTAAAATGTTGACATGGCCTTTACAACTGTAAAGAGTTGATGGAGAATTGCAAGATAAGCAATATGGCTTACTGATGGCCTCAACGACAATATGGCCATTCAACATTTTCATATAGATACTGATACAAGCATTATCATATGCCAACCATAATTACTGACATTTGCTCATCAATGGGCAATACCTTTACAATCTACTCATTCCTCTATGGCTTACTACAGTAGAAAATTGATTATCTGGCACTAGCACTATATAATATCTAGCAGCTATACTTCGACTAAGAGCTTTATCAAGCAATAATGTCGTAAAACTGGTATAGTTAATTGCTAAACACCAACTAACCATAACGATCTTTCTCCCATTTTCATCCTTAATTCAAGTATTGACATTCTTTGATGGTTAAACACGAAAAACAAAATTTTAAAAAACACAGTAAGAGCTTGAAAAATCAGGACAAATTAAGCATGAATTGTACCAAGAGATAACACTGGTCACTGCAGGGTTTCCCGTCTTCAGGTTCAAATACGCTTAACTGTTTTTCACTCTGCAAAAGTCAGATGTTCAATAGTATTAAGGAATGAATAAAAACATAATTAGGGATGCAGAAGCAAAGCGAGAAAGATAGATAAGCTCACAGGGTAAACAAGGTTTTGAGAGCATCCATGCAAACGACAGTCAAAAACCTGTAAGAGCAATGCCAAAAAAAGAGGCAAGGATAAAGAAACCATCCACCAGAGCAATGGCACAAATAAAAGGCTGTAACATGTGTTGGTGAAAAGATAAGTCTAAAGATTGATGCAATACCAAACAGCGACGGCAAAAGAGATTGTCAATAGAATCTAAAACAGTACTCAAACTCTTCTCAACAGACATTTTCTTTTCAGAAGAATTTTCTTGTGGCTCCTTACCCTTCAGCTTTAACTCTTTGTACCTCTCCTGCAGAATCCAGAAAGTAATAACACTACAAATCAGCAAGGCGAGGTAAGACAAGATGGTATTGGGATTTCTCGATAAACATATGTTAGCCTTGGTAGGTAAAAATACAACAGAAATTCCCACATCAAAACAGCAAGGCGAGGTAACACAAGATGGTATTGGGATTTCTCGATAAACATATGTTAGCCTTGGTAAGTAAAAATACAACAGAAATTCTCACATCAAAACAGTGATTTCACAGTCAACATGCAAGCTAAGAGTACCTTGACTTCCGCAGGGGTAGCTCCAATGGAATGGCTGACTACATCAGCAACATCAGCATCTAATATACGCTCCTGAGAATCCATCCTAAAGAGTGGCGACAAGAGAAGTTTCTTAGAATATTAAGCACAACTATGTATCAAACATTTTAACAAAAAAGAAACATTGTACCTATAAACATAGCCCAGAGGACAAAAGAACAGTCAGATGGAAGCTTCTTTTATATTTCCCATCAAGTAACAAAACCCTCTACTTCTCTCACCCACCCATAATCACTAAACAGAACGTATGCATTTACACAGGCATGATAGATGGTGGAAGTACTGAATATAACTGCACCAACAAGTATACTATTTGACCACACAAAAACAAAGTTTCTGTCAAAAACAAAAGGTGGAATCAACAGTCAACTGAAGTGGAAATTTCTTACTGAAATTCACTGCTGTCTAATGGCTACTGTGATTTTTCAGCTCATTTACAATTCAGCAAAATAAATCAAGAACTGAATTGGACAGCCAAACAACCAAGTTGGTGCATGTAAAGCATTCAAATATTGTCAATTTTCAAATAAATTTTAAGCATACGTATGAAAGCAAGACATGATGAAGCCTCAAGAAGCATAATCTAGGAAGAACGTAAAAATTATAAAAATTATTAAAAAATAAAAAATAAAAAAATCAATCCATGTTTAGTGCTATACTTAAATTTCAGTACCTTGAATATGCTTCCAACAGAATTCGATCTTCTGCTTCAGAAAAATCACGCTTCTCTTCCTCACCTTCTGGAAAATCATCCTCACTGTCACTACATATCAGTGCTTCATTTCCAGATTGATCATAGTATATGCGTCTCCTTCCAACCACAGACTGGTCATCTGCCATTCTCTGATTTCTATAATACATGAGGAGAAAAGAAACGTTACCATGGAATCGTGGAGATGCTTCAACTTTAACAGTTGAAAAGATACAAGATTACTATATTATTTCAGACAAATCAACAACTCAGTTATCATGTTGTAAAAAATATTCCTAATTTGCATACTTCAAAATTGCATGAGTTTATATTATGGAACACCAGAGCAGAATAAGTTTATGTTTTGTCAAAACCTATCAACAAATTACAATTTTCTATTTTCAGGTACTGGATGCAGCATTTAGATTAACTCTTCAATGAAGGACATAAACGGGGGTCAATGAAAGATCGTTGGCAAGAGAACAGTAGCAAACAAAGATGACTTAAAAATAATTCACACCTTCTCAAAAATACCCATGTCAAATACTTGGGTATCGCTGGACAAAAAGGCAGCAAGTTGGTTGTGGAAAATGCAACTTCATGGACATTAGCAAAATCTTTGTCAGCTGAACCAGGACGAAAACCGTTCAATACACAGAGAGCCCTTTCATTTCCTGACAGAGGAACGTAACATGACATATTATTCTCTGGCAGGATCCAATTAATATGTGGCTGCAGTTTCCTCCGATTCCTCTCTAGTTTTTCCTTCAGAAAGATATGGCCATCATTAGCATGAAACAATTCCTCAGGTTAAAGTCTATTTTTCATAAACTCTAAGCCAATTGAGTAAAAACTCCTCATCAATAAGCCCAATAGTTGTGTTAATCTTTAGTGTACAAAGCATGAAATGAAGCTTTAAACATATCTGCAAGATACATTATTGACTAGCAGAAGTTCACCTGAATTTGCACTACTCGATTTGCTTGAATTTCTTCTTTCATCTGTTGGGTGAAGGAAATTAAGTTTCCACATTCCCTTTCAATCAGATCTTTCAGAGATTTCTGAAAATAAACATACATAGCAAAATATTTTATGTTATAAAAAATAAAATACTAAAACAGTTAATCAAAAGGGGAGTAGGGGCAAACATGCTGGAACCAAAGTCTAATAAATTCATTTTGGAATAAAGAAACTGAGGGGGTACGAGAAGCTGAGATCCTTGGCAGCCATATAACTTGACAAGAAACATGCTTATGCTGCTGACATGACAGGCTTAAGCAGTGGAGTCAATCTAATCCAAGCACCTTTACACAGATTCGCAGACCTTTAAGGGAATGTCACATGTAAAATGTAAATAAAAACCCTTGCAATGCCGGCTGGACCACACTTTTCCCATCAAAATTATTAACTTAGGCTAAAGATTGATTATGCTATTTATACTAGTTGCTGACTTCCATTTAAAACATGTGGTATTAGAATCTGACAATATTCTAGTTGTTTAAAAAATTATATTATTCGATCATAAAAGCTAATGATTCTGGGGAATGAAAGGTCACAAAAGGTAACTACAGAACAGTGAAAGCTCAAGACATTGCATCTGACTTTCACAAACCAAAAAAAAAAAAAAAAAAAAGAATCTTACTCAATATCTATACATTGGTATCATTGTTGTTACACAGAAATTTAGGGGTACACTAACGTATGAGTGGTTCATCAAGCATTCAAACTGTTTTCAAGACATGTTACAGTTGGAATCTACAACCATAAACCTTATCATGAAATTCACTCCAATCAATGATTCAAGAGTACATGCTAATAAGTTGTCTACCTAGTTATCAATTGACTAATTGGTTACTTTATCAATACCTATGGTTGCCAAGACAAGTTTTAGAAAAGATCAGACAGCTAAAAGGTATCATTTGCTCCATATGACTAATCTTAGGCAAATGATACTAGTTGTGAGGGTGGAATGATGAACAGATTGTTATTTGTGATGGTGATGTGAATTATAAGCAAATCTTTACAAGGCAAACAACTTCCTTGAAAGGCCAATATTACAATTGAGGGATAACATGTGTCACGTAATTCCACCTTTCACTAGAGGAAAAAAAAACTACTTATCTTCGTTCTTTGTATGGAGTCAACCAGTCAAAAATCTTTGTAAAAGGAATTTCTAATCTTTCCCTACCAATAGTAAATTTTTGTACAAAAATAACACGGTAGAATTTCACATCATAAGTTCCAAGTGAATTTCCTGTCCAATTTCAGTAATTGATAACCAGTTAGCAGTCGATATTCAATGCTAACAAAGCAATGATTCAATTCCAATTAGGCAAATCTTCGGCCAGTAACTCAATACATTCACAAATAAATGTCACAGCGCAAATTAGCGATTTCATATTCGCCATTGCTTTTGATATCTAATGAAATTGCTGATAGACACTTATGAAATTTCACATCCCCCCAAACCCACCCTGAACAATCAATGTAAATATTTTAAAACTGAAACGAAGTTACAAACAATTAAACATCAGAATTCTCACAATTACAACCAAGCAACGCAAACATCTCACAAGTCATCAAAATTATAACTACAAAACATAAATAAAGGAGGGAAAGAGACACTACTCTGGGATCCATCGAATCAGCGGCCCTTGATGCCGCCACTTTCTCTTGTTCCTGAATAATGGAGGCGATTGAAAAATGAGAAACTAGAAAAGGTATTTAGGGTTTTAACTTTTAAGTCTGAAAACAATAGGCACAATCCAAAAAGGATTCCTGAATAAGATCAATGACGTGGCTCGAAATTTGAATACAACCTAAGCCGGTGGATAGTTCAAATATCTAACATAGTAAAGTAAGCCCGGTTCAACATCCCTCCGCTCTTTTATGATCCTGCAACAAGAGAAAAAATAATCACTCAACAGCAGCCAGTGTCCCCCATAAGCACTATGATATATACAGTTCTGAATCCTCAGCCCTTCGTCAATTAAGCAATCATTTAAAATGAGACTGCACATTATATTTATATACAAGTCACATGGCCACAAAATCAACTTCAGCACTGAATGGCTGAAACTCCAAGATTGCCAGGGTAGAAATCTGCTACTCTTTTGCCTTAGGGAAATCAAGTAAAAAATGCTGGTCTTTGAAAGCTTATTTTCTATAACTATTCGATGTCAATCATCCATTCATACATATTGTAATTCTATCATACTCATTTGTCAGAGATATAGTGGTCTACCACCTAAGTGCAAACTCTTGTAGATACATGTGATTGTAGAGGTCCAAGTTTAGCATGATATCAACTACACAAACTGATATCTAGTGATTAGATATCTCCCATTTATTTCACTTCAACTCTTTCACCTATACAATAACCCTTATGAAGTTATGATAGACATTCCATCAAAATTCGACTGATTCAACCGGGATAGCATGAGGCCAAAAATTTAGCAGCAATATGACTTAAGGGATAATCTAAAATACAAGATTGGTTTTTTCATGTACTTGTCTCTAGGAACAATGGAACACACCATCACTTTACTCCTTAATCCATAAACCCGAAGCACAATTGTTAATATTCCAAAAGCCCTTTTCAGAATTAGACATTTTCAAGAATCAAGAAATGCTCCTGTGATGAAGAATACATCCAATCTGAGCTTATTCACAATTCAATTCTTCTCTCAACTTTGCGCCTCGCTTCGAACCTCCAACAACCCACCATTACCCATCACAGGCACACACATAAAGAGAGAGATAGCAGCATGATCATTTTAAGAAATTGCTACTCAAATTAATCAAATAATATGTAATATCTCTGAAAAAAAAACCCAAAAAACTGAACAACTATTAATTGAACACCCCAATTTAGAAATAATACTGGAATATAAAACACAATTTATAAGAACCCAAATAGAAAAAATATAAAAAAAAAAAAGTAAATTAATCAAAATTCAATAAAATTCCATAACAGCAAACTCACCAAACATTCCATAAGCAATCAAAACAACACCTACTCAACAAAAACAATCATAATGGTAAGTTCACTATAAAAATGGGTAATTCAATAAAAAAAATATCTAAATAATTGGACAAGAAAATTAGGTAAAAGAAGCAACAAAAAGTAAGTAAAAATCAAAGCAAAAAAGATACTAACTTTGAGAGATTTTGACACCCTTTTTGCAGGTAAACTAAACTTGAACACAAAATCATTAAGAAAGAAAGTGAGAAAGTGGGTTTTGGTTATTAAGGAAATTGTGATCATGGGATTTAAAAAAAAAAAAAAAAAAG
>PYUH01000078.1:236422-268210 GCA_016808085.1 Suaeda aralocaspica
AAAAAAAAAAAAAAAAAAAAAGCAAAAAAAAAAAAAAGAAAAGAAAAAACAAAAAAAAAAAGATTCAGGCTTTTTGATGGTGGAAGTGGAAGTGGAAGTAGTAGCAACTGTTGGAAGTGCTCTCCCTGAATAATGTGATGGTTGCTTACGTGGCTTTTTTTAAAGGGGAGAAATTGGTTGACTGTCATCACTGAAAAATAAAATGTCAAAGACTCAAAAGCAAAGCTATTTCGTTGCCAAGTAATATATGCCTTTATATAGGTTTTGAAATTCAACCCTAAACTAGTGTTTTGGTCGTATTTTTCATTATTATTTGGAAAAATGTATTAGGGGAGAATGAAAATTTATAAAGAAGAATAGGCATTGTATGCTACGAGTGGCATGATTATGGAAATGAAAGTTGATTTTGATACAAATTTACATACAAATTCTTTCTTATTACCATAATTTATAGTAACCTATCAAACGGACCAAAGAGTTGTAGTTTTGTTATGGTGGCTTGAATTTAAAGCCTAGTTAGCGAGTTGGTTTTGCTAAGTATTAAAAAACCAACAAGGTTGTCGTGTTATAGAAAAGATTGTGTAAAACCGACTTCAAATTTGTGTAAAGCAATTAAAATAGTATGTAGTACTAGCGCTAAATCAACTTGAAGAACAAATTTACCTTCATAGTGTACACAGTAAATGCCCTACTCCCCTAATGCAAAACCGAAATCAAACCACACTCCAAATCTATGAACAAAGACATCTAAAACATGCAATCTGAGGTTAGTAGATACAATTGAATATTATGGGTAATTGAACAACCTTACAACCCCATATATCCAAACTCAATGCATGACAGGATTGACAGCGAAATTAGGTGTTAGACTTAATTTAACTAATTCATGTGTTATTGTTTTAAATTTGAGCTCGTTTTACAGAGTACAAAAATGCCATTATTGTTCCCCTTGATGTCTCATATATATATATCGGTTTTTATGGTGAAAATGGTCTTCACATGATAATAATAAAGTAGAAAACACTTACAAAAACTTACTGAACTATTAAGGACAATGCTCTCAAAAATCCAGCAAAGGAAAGTGTTTTAAAAATAAGGCATCTATTAGACATTCAAAAATCTAGCCATTTCGTGTAGTATTCACAAGATGCAGGAGAAATGATGCCATCAGGAGCACAATGGTTGATACGAGGGCAAACGCCACATGGTATCAAAGAGAAAGCCCCTGTTTTCGTGTGTGATCGTTTGTACTTATAGCATTCAACACCGTTGGGAAACCTAGCAAACTGCCCCATCCCATTGCTCTTCACCACAGTAACCAAGTTTTCCAGAATTAAGTTGTCAAGTATCTCTTTCACATGTTCACTCATCAAGTCAGGGAGTTTAAACCCATTTGACATCTGAATTTCATGTCGAATCCCGTCAGCGGTGGCGATATCTAGTTTAGAGAGTCTTGCTAAACAAAATTTCTTTAGCTGTTCAATTAACTCTTCATCAAGCAAACCATCTTGATACCAAACACCACCAGTTAGGGTTTTTGAGGGTTCAAATTCCATGGCCATGAGCTGCTTCTTCCCTTTAGCTTGAACATTAGACACCTCTTTGATCATTTGCTTCAATTGAAGGGACTTGATGCAGTTGTCAACTATCTTCATGTTAGTGATATTTAACTCTTTTCTTATGTCTCCCTTCCATATGCCCATATCTCCCTTGCTCTTGATCAGATTGTAAACATTACTTTCATCGGGTGACAGCTCCTTTGAGGAACCATCTGTTCCTGGACGCTTCCGCTTAATCCCTCCCCTTAGACTCATTGCTTGGTTTTGAACCTAACGGTCACAAGAAAGTTAGATGACTGTCAAAGACCCAAAAAACTGTCTCAAAAGAGAATTTTATCTTGGTCCTAAACAAATAAATCCATTAGAAATCAAAGCTGAATACCCACTGCTCCCGCCTCACCAAAGTAAACAAATGTAGGTAGATATGATTTACAGTAGAAACACACACACAACAACCACAAAAAATCAGTAAAGTTAATGGGTACAAAAGCATTGTTAGACCAACAATCCACACACAAATATCTTGTTTTGATGATTTGCTAGAAATCTCTTTACCCAATAACATTTACTAATTACCCCTAGCCTTAGTCACCAGGAATCTAGATAACACAATATTTAAGGGTTGGAATCTCTTTACCAACAAAGTCAACCAAGGCCCAAAACCAGATCGAACTAATACAGAGTACAGGGTAAAGCTACTATATTGATGCAAACATGCATCAAAGGTAACATAAAAGCTGGAAAAACATTCTAGAGCAAGACTAGACAACACCCAATTGCACATTACTAAATCTGTCGACTTCACCTCACAACACAATAAAAGCATCAACAACTAAAGAAACGGCTGATTCTACAAAGGCAAAATTTCCGAGAAAAAGTCCCTATAAGAGCTTTTCAATGGGCCGAGTCAGGCTGAAACAAAATGGGTTGGACAAATGCAAGAGTCGTCAGTTCAGTGGGGCTGGGGCAAGTAAAATAAAAGTAGAACATTCAGCATGTTCTTCCACAACGACACTGCTATATAAGAGCAAATAACCCATCACACATGAATATTGCCTTTGTGATTCTAAAAATGCTTGTTCCAAAACATCCAATTTGTAATAAGAAGTAACACTAGGCTTTAAGACAACAAGTTCAAGCACAAACTGCCACTATTTAAAAAAACAAAAATCCCAGAAAATTAGAAACTAAAGCAATGAATTTATACTAGTCTGAGTCGTCTGACGATAACTTCAACCCAAAAATTCGAAACTTTTTACTTATAGAACAAGTCGGTCACGTAAAAAGGTGGTGGTTTCAGCACTCCTCCAACTATTTCCACACTCCTCTCCATCTCAAATGAACAATAGCATTCAGTGACGGAGCCAGAAATTTGACAATGGGAGGGGGGACAATTTCAGTAATTCATATGTGTTCTATTTAAAATAGGTCAGCAATTCGAATAGTTCAAAATCTCCCACTTGTTTCGGTAATTCAGGCACATACTTGAATTGTTAAATACTTGGTACTAAAATATTGGAATTTGCTAGCTAGTTAACTAATGTTTCCGACTGATAAGATTAAAATTAGCTAGTTTTGATGATGACTATTTTTTAGGCTGTATACTGTATATATTGTTTGACAAAACTGTTGTGAAATTAGCCAGTTATGAAATTGCAGGGAAAAAAGATGAATTGAAAAATCGGTAATTGAGCAGAATTTTAGAATTTGGGGGGTTTTACTAGATTTAATGTTGCAAAAAAGTGGATGAATTGCAAGAATTTAGCAGAATTTAAACTCAAGAGTTGGAAAGGGGGTAGAAGAGCTGCTTAACTAGAGATATTCAGCTGAACATTTCATCGAACACATAGAGTGCATTCACGAGGATTTTTATACAGAAACACAAATCATATAATCTACTTATTATTTTGAACTTCCACTGTTACTGATGGTTAGACTTTAGCAGGAAAGAGATGCTCTAATGTCTAAGCTCTAAAAAGATAATGCACGCTTCGACGTTTTTCGATCCTAGAACACGCGTTATAGGCATTAAAGCATGGGGAACCCTATGTGAGAGATTTGCCGGGGATCTTCATCAGTCTCATCGTGCTCAATGTGCACCAAAGCCTTGGCACTCCCTCAACTACCATTTTGACCTTTTGGTGGGTGGAGAGTGGAGTATTTTGATAGTTGATTTATTACTAATAGCCCTCGGGAAATAACATTGACACTCCTTGTGCTATGTATAATGAGTCAAAATAAGGACTTCAGACAAGAGGTTTTAGGGTCCTGAATATAACATAGATGTAAATAAGAACCTCAAACAATAGAGTTAGACAACTGAAAAAAGCTCCACATTTCGCCGTTTTCATTGAAAAACAAAAAAAAAAAAAATCATTCATCATACATTAACAAGTGCATTTCTCTATATAAATTAAACTAACAAAATACATTGTCATTCATCTGTTTGAATAACAAATGAATAGCAGCAACAACATTCGATTAAAACGATGAAAAAATGTCAGTAAAATCACAATCAACCACTTGAACAACATTACATTTCTCATGAATTCTATACAAAATCAAAAACTTGTAAAACTTTAACACAATTCAAAACAAAAAATCAAACAAATTCAGAAAAATACCTCAAAATAGCGAGTTAGACAACTGAAGAGGAGAAAGAAGAAGCCGCCGTCGAAGAAGAAGAACAAGAAGGCGTCGAAGAAGAAGAAGCCGGCGTCGACGAAGAAGAACAAGAAGGCGTCGAAGAAGAAGAAGGGAATGTCGGCGGCGAGGAATTAGAGAAGAACGGAAGAAGGGAACGTCGCCGGCACCGGCGCCGTCACAGTGAGGGAGTGTTTTAGAGAGTAAGGTTGAGATTGTTAGGGTGTTACGTTTGAGTCTTGAGAGGGAGTTAGGGTTTAAGTTTTTTTTTTTCTTTTCCGCGACAAATTCTTAAATAAATCAGTTTTCAAATTTTGTCGTGATTTTGTGACAGGAATGTCCGACGCCCCTCATTTCGTCCCTATTTTGCGAGGGATCGCAATTTTATTTTTTCCGTCATAAATTCATTAAATTACATTTGAAGTTTTGTTGGAAAATTCCAACTGAATATTCCGTCGCAATATTATTAATTTTGTCGCAAATTTCCGATAGAATAATATTCCATTGCAAAAATTCCTCGTAAATCGCCTGTTTTCTTGTAGTGTTAGTCTTTTCACTCTTTCGGAACTCGTCTTATCGCCTTTCAAATCTTGAAAAGCTACTCAGCGGCCTTGTTTTGACCATAGGAGAGCCATGTAAAGTTATCGGCAATTTTTTTTCCAACGCCCTAGGACCTCTAAAAATTGTATAGCCTTTATTTTTGACTTTCGAAGGGCAGTCTCGGGCTTTGTCTTGTTTTTGCCTTTTATTTCTCCCGTGTGTCGTAGGTGATCCTTGAACGCCCCATGCTTGGTTTTAACCTCTAAAAAACTTGTCATCTTCCCTATTTAGACAATTTTTGGAAGGAAAACAAAAAAAGGCATACTAGCCCTAGCCTTTTGCTATCCCAAGACTCGTCTTATGACATGTCGTACCCTAATAAGCTGCTCAGGGACCTTGTTTTGATCATAGGAGCACCATGTTAAATTTTTCAGCAATTTGTTTTTTCAAGATCTCGTAACATTTGAAAACTGTGAATTATAGCCTTCGTTTTTGGCTTCTACAGAGTTTTCCCGGACTTCGTCTTGTTTTTAACCTGTATTTCTCTCATATGTTGTAGGTGTCCTCGGAACGGCTCACACTTGGTTTCAGCCTCTAAAAATTTGTTGTCTATTCTCTTTAGAAAATTTCTGAAAAAAAGTCATAGTAGTCTCTTCTCTCTCTCGGAAATCGTCTTATGACCTGTCGAATTCCGAAAAGTTGCTTAGGGGCATTCTTTTGAACATATGAGCATACTGTAAATATATTTGACAATTTTTTCAATGACTTCGGAGTCTCTCGAAGACTGTGAATTACACCCTTTATTTTTAGCTTCATAAGGGTTGTCTCAGACTCTGTTTTATTTGTAGGTTACACCAGGACTTCCTACACTAGATTTCGGCATCAAAAAAAACTATTATATTTCTTCTTTAGATAAATTTTGAATGAAGGACACAAATACATAAATAATAGAATACAATATCTCATTTAACATGATTAAGTGTCGAGCCCGACCCAACTCAAAACGCTAAAATAAACACTCTTAACATGTACTCTTTTTACACCGACAATTGTTTTTTGCCAAGAATACGGTGTTTATCTCTTTTAATGCTTTCTCCATTTTTAGATCCTTGTTCCTAAGCATAATTGTGTATAGTGCTCTCTCTATTGTCAACACTCAACACTAAGGTCGATACAGGTGAGCGGTGACGACGATAGATTCATTGTTGAAGCGTAATTAACATACATTTTTATTTAAAATTTATTTTCTTCTTTGTATAGTAATACCATATAAATGACATATTAATGTGTAAGATATTTTTATTTTTGTATACAATTTTTTTAAAATTATTGATTTTCTTTATACGTTTTCCCATTTCTTTATTTTCTGGAATTAGTACTTCCTAGTTTTCAAAACATTTCCGTTTCAAAAACTCTACGTGCATGTATGTGTGCTACATAGCTTGTCCTTATGCATTCCTATTGTTAGGTCAGGCCATAGAGGACATTTGTTCACCTAAATATTTCCCCTGCTTTATAATAATTGCAACGCTTTGACCAAAAACTCAAAAAGTAGAGAAGTTCATTGATAATAAGCCTCTAAAAACTACTTCCTCTCTACGATGATCGATTTACTAACTTAAGCATTGGATAGCCGGCTCCTTAGAGACGTTTCCAATCGGCCAATCTTTCCCTCTTTTTTAGGACGGGACGATCCTAATACAATATTAGTTGAGGTGAACTCAAACTACGTACTCTTGTACGTTGTAACTTTATTTGACGCTCCTTACTTTCTTAGGCATAGACGTCAAGTTTTTCCTATGCAACATGTAGTTGTGCACCATCCTTGCACTTGAAGTCTCTTCCCTACTTGGTTGCTTACCAAATGCACCTTAAATCACCAAACCAATTAGCTTATTCAAGTAAAACATTACATCTAACATACCACTTCAAGTTCAAGAGCTAAATCTTGTTTGCTTTGCAAACATCAAGTGTACTAAATTTGTCATTAATGAACTGTTTTCATATAATTGAATCTGTATTACTCTATATATTAAATGTACAATTACAAATCCCAAAAAGGTGTAATACAAATACAAGGTTGATTAAAAGAAAATTTGCCACAAAAGAAAATAACCTCAAATTAAGAAAAAAATTTACTTAAAACAATTTGAATAATTACATCAAACTTTATCTTCAATCTCCTTAATAAGCTCAATATGAGAATCATCATTATCTTCTTGATCATTTGTTGACCTCCTACTAAACATTGTCATACAAAGCCACATTATTGCCTTAATAATCCTAGCCATCCCAATTGCAACGGTTAAATAATATAACCATAACCCAAGAAAATCACCTAAACCAACTTTCATCATCATATCCCTCTTAACCTCCACCACTACCACCAATGACTCTACCTCGTCCCTCAACCGCCACCATGATAACGCCCCAAAACACGCTGCGAGGGCCCACCTCTCGGCCAGCCTCTCCTTTCGAGCCCCACCGAAGATGGTGTCATCCACCACGGGCCGGACTATTGTCCTAGACCAATGGATCATGGTCTCATGTAGGCCCAAAAAAAACACCAACTTACTCAACAAAGACCTTCCTTCACCAAACCCGGCCCCATCAACCCCTGCCTTAATAGTGGCCTCAATTCCTAGCCCAACACACACTTGCAAGGTGCATAGGAATATCCACGCCACGTGGACCCCGGGCCTATAAACAGGCCCGGGGACCGTGCTTGTCGGACTGGCCCGGCCCGTTAAGGCGTGGATTAATGCAGCAATGCTAACAAAAGACACAAGAGCATGTAGGAGGTTAGGATTAGTGGTAAGAAAAATGGAGAAAAGAAAAGAGAAACTATCATTAGGAGGCGAAATCGAAGCCAATGATAAGAGATAATGTGCACTAGAAAGTCTTGCTAGTAGCAAGAATGATAGAGGTAAAAGAAGACTAAGAAGTGTAATGGAAATTACATAGAATGGTTGAATAAAATATGGGTAATCATTTATCATTTCAATTTTTGATGAACAAGATTTTGTTCCTTCCTTCTTCCATAACTTCCAACCCATTTATTCTTACTTTCTGTTTTTTTTTTTTTTTGATGATATGTTTATTTTGTGATTCTTAAAAACAAGCATAAACTTGCAAAAGAAATGATATAGTAGTAGTATGATATGAAAGGATTGAAAGGAAGATTGAAATTTGAAAAGTTTATATATGAAATGAAGTTTGTTGGTAAGGCAGGGGATAGCTGTTAAAGGTGGTTGCCACGATTAGATGTTAGTTGACTTAAAATCATTAAGTATTAATTATATAATGATTAACTAATTAATTATTATATAATTTGGGGGTATAAGTTGTACGTTAGTTGATCATGTATTTTTTAATTTATTAAGTGTATATGAGTATATTCATTATTTTGCTTAGTTAGTTATGTATTATATAATCAAAATATATACTTTTAATTTGCATCATGTGATGTTGTGATGATGGGTTTACCAGTATTGTTGCTAACAACTTTGGATAAGGAGAATTAATTAATTAATTGACTAATTAGTCATTTTTGGAAGAAAATTTGTTGATTATAATTTGGGATATACGGAGTATATCATAACATCAATTATGTATATGAGGTATTAAGATATCTAACTGGACCAATTAGAGTAGGCTAATGACATTGTACTATTATTATATTCTGTGTATAATTGATTTTTATCACAGCCTACAGTACAACAAAAAACATGTCATGCAAGAGAAACCAAAATGATAAATTCTATACTACTCCCTAAATGAGAGGAATATTCGAAGTTTAATTTGCTTAAATTAACATATACATTATACATAGGGTACCCTCTGTGTAGGAAATAAGGTTGAGTATTTCAAAGGTTACAAAATAAATTTATGATGTAGAGTAAACGAGAAGGTTTAGGATGTTGATATATATAGGACACGCTCTGTGCAGGATATAAGTTGAGTATTTCAAAGGCTACAAAATAAATTTATGATGGAGGAAAAACAAGAAGATTTAGGATTTGGTATATGTACGTGATGTCATGGCATAAAACCATTGCCATGAAACCGAGATTTAGTTCGTCCGAAGTACAAAACATTATGGTTGATTCGTCCCCCCAAAGTTAACATCATTCTCACACAATCATGTATTTGAGAGTGAGGGATTGTAGACACACTACTTTGCTCAAGTTTGGAGGATGTTATGAACTAATCTATCACCACAAGAACCATTGTTCATCTCTCCTATACCTCTCATGATCAATTGATCATCATTAATGAACTTTTTATAGAATACTTGGGGCCTGTTTACTTCACCTTAAAACCAGTTCAGCTCAGCTCAATTCAATTCCTATCAGTTCATTTCATCTCAGCTCTTCTTTAAAACCCATAATGAAAACTTTCAGTTCAGTTCTAATCGGTTCAATTCAGTTAAATTGTTGAGTTGTTTTCAACTGAAGTAAACAGACCCTTATAGCTGCTACAAGCCTCATGCATGTTCATCAATACAACAATTAAATTGTTACAAGAATTTGTAACATCTTGCATACCATTGAAATATTTGACCATAAAAAGACTATTTTTAAATCTCATATAGAATAAAAGGGGGGGTGGATATGGAATATAACTTGCCATTATTTCCCAAACAAATCAAAGAAATGGAATCCAAGAGATGTTTATCAAATAATTAGTAATCAAGGCTTTTAAAGCCATTATTCTAACACTCTAATCTCATCATTAGTGTAAGTGTATGATTAATTTTTAAGGCTGTCATACAAGTTAATATATCACGGAATAAAAAAAAATCAAAAAAGAGATCACTAGTGTAATGAATCACTAGTGTAATTAAGTACTCAGTAAATGACTTATTTTTGTAGACCATCATCCAATTTCAAAAATTATAGAGTTAAAAAATGTATAAGAGAATAGCTAATTACATTTTCGAGTAATCTCAACTCTCAAATAATGTATATATAAAGGACAATTTTATACAATCATGTCATATTTTTGATTGCTAAAGGTTAAGATCAGACAACTTAAGGATCTCAAACAGAAAGAGTATGCTTTCACATATATATATATATATATATGTATATCTTAATTGATATTCAAGTACATTATATTATTAGAGATAATAAAGCTAGAAAAAGGTTTGGAAAGTTAGCAAGTCACTAGAATTTGGTCATGCATGATTGCTAGCTAACACATCATATGAATTTTATTTTTGTTTGTTATGTTATTTATGTATTGCGTATAACTCCAATCTACTATTTTTTTGAAAGTAAGCGATCAAAGTTTGAAAGAAATTGATGTGATTATATATCAGATTTTGCAATTAAGTATTTTTTTTCTTTCTTTTACTTTTTTTTTTATTGTCTTTTTTTTTTAAACAATGAAAGAGAGACAACCAACTAAACTACAACTACCGACGCGAGGAAATGGCATAAGTCCCCTTTCTTTCTTGAATAACAAGAATATGGACATAACGCACGTTCTCACGTGAGACGATTTTGAAATTAAGTTGTCGTTTACCTTTCTTGCATTACGCAATGTTATCGTAATAATTAAATAGTGGATCTCTAAATTAAAATCTATGGTTACAATTAATAATCTAAAATTAATAACTATTGTTTTCGCTCATTTAAACGTTTATTTACTCGGTAGAACCTTGCAAAGTACTATCATCAAAGAAATCATACAATAAAACATTATCTACTAAAGATTTAATTTTGGAAAATTGAATTAATTACTCGGATAAGGTACTAGTAAAATTTAGAACTAGTAATTTCGAAATAATAATATTGATAATAAATAAATAATCAAACTTGATGATAAGTTTTGTAAGAAACCTTATAGTGGTAGCTGGATATACAATCAATGAAAAGACATTCATAGCTTTAGTACGTAATACTTAAATCAAAAGATAAATTGACCTTTGCTTGTTCAACCAGTTAATATATATATATATATATATATATATTTTTTTTTTTTTTTTTTTTTTTTTTTTCTCTAACATGATAATGATGATCATGCAATATTCCAATGTATGAATCTTTCGTAAACTTACAATAAACTTATCCTAAGAGAATCAATTTGATTAAATTGGTTAAGGGACCAATAATTATTTGTTCTTAATTAGTGCACAAGGTGTTGCATATTTTTAAATTTATAATAATTTTATTTAAATTAATGTTCATGTATTTAATTAGTATACATAAGATTCCTTTCAATAATTAATCATTCTTTTACTTAGTCTCCTTGCATTTGCAAATATAATTTCTAAAGTATGGTCTTCCATTCAAATACATATGAATTTCACTTACATGCATGAGCTAGCTTAAACAAGCATGGTTACAGGTAATATATCCTTGTTAGGAACACATTTATAATTTAGATACTTTATTGTTACATAGCACGAAATCGAAAAGTCCCTTTCAAAGTAATATGCAACTATATATATAGTCTAATTAATAGTCTTGATTTAAAGGAATAACTTCCATAGTTACGTTCCACGACATGATTAAAGGAAGGTACGTAAGTCTAATCAATTATAACACATCTCACTCTTTACATGTAGGTATTGCATATTGCAATATCATTTACTACGTATATACATTAATAAATAAGCACATTAATAAATCGTATAGTAATCAATAGTTTATGAATTATAATGTGGTCTTCATATGTGTTTTCCCCTTGGATTGTCATTCGTTCTTATATGTTTTCTTTATTATTATTATTATTATTATTATTATTATCATTATCATTATTACTATTGTTATTATCATTATTATTATTTATTTATTTATTTATTTTTGTGATATGCACATTCTGTAGAGTGGATTCTCCGCAACTTAAATTTTTTTTAGGATGACATATTGATACTCTTTTACGCCTTTTTATATAGATCAGACTAGGTCTACATATCTAAATAACATTGTACAACTCAATTCCATGATCGAGGTAGAATTATCTTATTTTAATGAGAAATTGACAAATCTACACCCAATTATAACGCTATACACGGGGGGCAAGTGTTTTAATTTTGATAATTTGAAGAGTGTTTTGACTTACAAATTTTATGAATATCTAAAACCATAAGAGAGGCCGCGTCACTTGTAACCTTAACCACATATATACCGTAGGTGATTATTTTTTGGTGAGATTAACTAGTTGATATTTTAATTTGTGGAGACATATGGCCACTATGTTTTTTTTTTTTTTTTGCTAGGGAGCGACAGGGGCGGGGATGAGAATCGATCCTAGGATCTCTTAGAACCGGGAGGGAAGCTTTTACCACTTGAAATATGACCACTATGTTGATATTATTAATAAAACAATACAAAGATGCTCAATCCTTCTTTCACAAATTGTAATGTACATTATAAAAAATGAAGTAATTAAAAGATGATAGGAGTTGCAAATAATAGGATGACCATACTATTAGAGGACCAACCTAACTAAAACCTTAAACTGATAATTGAGGCCCAGAAATAATTCATAACTTTATATACTCTATCACATATATAGTAACCTAACTTTTAGTAAGGTCAGAGCTTAGATCTACTAACTTTTATATTGCACCAACTTTGTGATTAGAGAGGATTGTTTTCTAGTTCAATTCGATGGATCAATTAGTTTGACTTACTTATTGAACTTTTTTTTTTCTTTTGGATTTATGGCTATGAACTTTTCTTAATTAAGTCGTGTTATAAAATTTGAATGTAAGTCAATTTTCGAATTTTGTTTTCCGATAACAATAGGTTAAGAACTTAAGACTTGAGATGTTCTAACAATTGATGGTAACAAGCCTATGGTGTATACATTTCAATAATTGACTATTGCACCTTTATCCTCCATTTTCTTATCAACTCAAATAAACTTAACATTATTTAAACTAGGTAATCCCCTTGAGTCTTGCTGGATTATCTAAACATGCTTAACAAAATATAAATAGAGATAAAAAAAAAATACATTTTTTAATGCAAACTTTTCTTTTAAAGCTTGTAATATTATACTACGTATTTAGATATAATTACAATAGATAAATGTTTACAAATAAATACCTAGATAACAATGTGCTAAAATTAAGGATTAAATGTTAGTTCGTATTAGAGGGAAGTTTAAGGGAGAGTATTGCAAGTACGGCAACCGTTTTAGTATAAGATATTATGATTGATGATATTGATTAGCCTTATAGTTTGCGATTATCTAATATATAGTACATTTTGCTCGGTATATGTTAACCAAAATTGTCATACCTTCAATGTTTCAATTACCCTCAACGACTTTTAAGTTTTCTACAGTATTTCCGGTATTGTCCGTTTGCATTAAAATTAAAATGAATTGTGCATATATATAGTATAGACAAAAAAACCCGATCATTAATTAATTGTGTCCGATACAATTATAAGCAATAAGTACATTATCTATTGCTAGCATACATTGCATACACCATGTACACAAATACACAATATTCAATGAATGAAAAAAGACATTAGGTATATAGAGTTATAGACATATAGAATATATATAGTGGGTTAAGGGTTAAGGGTTAAGGAAAGCAACTAACTTATAAACTCCGTATATATATTGCTCTCACTACCGTATCTCTCTCACTACATCATATATAGTTAGGTCTCCTACACTAGCTACTTCATCTCTTAAGTAGAATTCTCCTAAAAATAAACCAAAAATTGCTACTAGCTACCTCCACATCACTAAAATTGTAGAAGGACTCAATGTCTGAAAATAAGGTCACCAAAAAAAGGTTGGTTAGCTATTGATTTTTTTTTTTTTATAAAAAAAAAAAGAAAAAAAATTGGCATGCAACAAAAATAATTTTAGTTTCTTTATTAACATTTTATCTTAAGTTAACACCATGCAAATAATATAAAATTGACAATGTTTACCCTCTATTATAGTTCGTTTCATAAAGTTCTACCCGTCTTTCTCACAAGTATTTTTATACTTATTCTTATTTATTGTGACGTACTAATCAAATAACCCTACATTTTAATAATTTGTGTAGGGAATAGATAGATATGATTGGTGATTTTTTGAGTAAATTTGTTTAATTTGATTGTAGGAAGGTGCAAGATGAAGAAAAGACAGTGTTGAGGATTAAGAGAGATGGACCCCCTCCGGACTCTTGGTCTTGGAGAAAATATGGGCAAAAACCCATCAAAGGATCTCCTTACCCAAGGTTACTAATTAATATTAAAATTGTATTTTGTATATATTATATTTTTGTTCAAGTAAATTTTCCATCTTACCTCAAACCTCAGCTATATTTTTTTTTTTTTTATTAAAAAAAAAATGTCATCAATTTTCTTTTTCTAAAAATGTAGGGGTTACTACCGTTGTACCACAACAAAGGGATGTTCAGCCAAAAAGCAAGTAGAGAGGTCCAAAGAAGATGCTTCAATACTCATCATCACTTACACTTCAACTCATAACCATTTTAGCCCAAATTTAACCCAAGCCCAAAAACCCCCAAAAAAGAAGGCCCACTCCAAGCCCATATTGCCCAAACAAGCACCCTTAAGCAACAAGGGCAATGTTGAAGAAACACCTCATGATCAAGGGCACCAAGGTCATTTAACTCCACTCTATATCCCAAATGAGACTCAAAAGATAGGAAAATATGATGAACAAAAGCCATATGTAATCTCTTTTGACAATTTAACCCCTTATGACTCACAAAATAACTTCTTTGTTGTAGATGAACAATCCTTAGAAGCTTTTCCTCAACTCAAGAGGTTATCTACATCAACAATTACTCAAGATTTGTTTGATGAACTTGATGATCTAAAAAGATGTTTTTGATGATGACATATTGTTCCATCATTATGTTTTTCCTTTTTTTGTTTTTTAGTATTAAGTTTCTTTGGTTAGTTTGTTTGATGAGCTAAAACAAATGTATGGCTCATGCATTGACCTTTAGGTTAGGTTTAGTGGTTTCCAAAATTTTTTTCTTGGAAACATGTATGTGCTCATGTGGAATGGGAAAGTGCTTTAATTGTAATTGTATATGTATATAGTAGTATTTGTTATCTAAGTAAGTATGATTGTCACATTAACTTATTTTTCTATTAGAAGAATATAGCTCAAGTGAATTTAGTAAAAAATTAACATAATATGGAATTAATGGATCAAAACTAAGCAACTTGACATCAAGAAAAACGAATTTATTGGAAATGAAATTTGTATAAAGAGAGTACATTAGGTCATTAATTAACTCATTTACACAAGTTCACATATCTTATTGTTGCACCTAGAGTTCATATGGATATATACACCACCTATAGGTTGGATGCAGTCATGCAACAACCACAAAAGAAACACCATTTGATAAGCAACATTCTTATAAGTTGCAATAGTTTATTTAAATTACGATCCATTTAACCTTAAGAAAAACCAATACACTCACTCAACCCCTAAACTTTTGCACTCAAACTAATCTATATAAAAAGTAAATTGTTAAGAAAACAAACTCTACTATACGAGTATACGACTAAATGTAGAGAAACATCTACCATATAAAGAAAATTAATAATTTTTTTTGGATAATTCAAAAAGAAAAACGGGACAAAGATCTCAACGCGGAGGGTTGAGATTAAGTATTAACTTACTATTAAAACTCAAAAGAAACAGTACTTCCTCTGCTCCATAATAATTGTACCGTTTATTATCTGCACACTTTTTAATGAAGCGATTAGGGGATGTAAATGGAATAATTAGCGAAATTATTTTCTACACCGACAACATATAGTTCTCCCCTTATTTGTGTTAAAATTATTTCGACTAAAATTTGTTTATATTCTCTAATCGCTTTCTTAAAAAATGTGCAAATAGTAAGTGTTACAATTAATACAGAGCTAAGGAAGTACTACACTACTATATTTCTAATTATCATAGAATGAAATCTCACATTTGCCACTAGATTATGATAAAATAGGTAAAAATATGTGGTTTAGATTATTGAAAAGTAAGATAGATAGATTATGAAGTATTTAAATGAGATTGTTAATGATAATGAATGCAATTTGGCAGATGTTGGGCGTTGCAATTACCAAGAGAAAACAAGAGTTTGTAGAATATTTTGTGTTACGAGACCCACCAAATTTTCCTATGGTGATGTCGGACCAAACATTTCCATACGTGCGTTTTCTGTGTTGAGTTGTGGATAAAACACCCGCAGAAAGCATTAAGGGGTTCTTTAACAACAACAACAACAAAAAAATGAGGAAAGAGGAAGTTGATAAAGGCCTTTCTTTTACTAGCTAGTCCTTCTCCCTTCTTTTTGGCGCAGAGCTTTCACTATCCTCTTTACACTCGGCATACAGAGTGCTTGAACGAGAATTCGAACCAGCGTCGCTAAAGCGAAGTTTTTGGAAAGTCCTACTTCCATTTCTATGTGTTTAGTGCGTTGGCTGGAATCATAAATGGCCTGTCTCCTCGCATGCGGCTGCTGGATTCGAACCGGGGTCACTCCCACTCCTATGCAAACACTCGTGATCCCTCACAAAGTCGCAAATAGTGTACTCTTCTATAGTCTACTCAAAAGGGCGTGTCTTACTGGTTTGCCATAGAATTAGAGGCAATCATGAGTTTAACCGCAAATCAGTCCATGAGAAAAATCAAGCTGACCGCAATCACAGATCTTACATAATAACTAGACGTGAAGCATGACACAAAAATGGCTCATTTGTCAAGTGTACGCCCAATATATATGAATGGAAATAAGACTACACCCCTCTACTTCATGACAAGAACGGAAAAAGAAAAAACAATCAAACCAAATAGAAGCTTTGTAAAAGTTCCAAAAAACTACTTTCCTCATTCATAAAATTTGTTACACAACTTTCCTCTGAATTCGGCAAATAATAGCTTTTTATTATCCACACCAGTTTGTTTTGGCTAGTATGGATCACAAAGCACAAACCCAGGCTTATTATTTCTACGTGAACGGTGTGTTCGACAGTGGAGCTCACTCTATAGTTTGTATAATGCATATATCCTGCCTTAGCACCTGAAGCAAGGGATATAATAAGTATGCGTTTGTATACATCAGCAAGTAGCCTGACTTTGCATATTACCCTGAACTGCTTTGTAGCACTGGAGGCTGCAAAGTGGCACCTTTGTCTTGGAATCTCTGTATTTGTACGGATTCGTACAAAACGGACCAGCACACTTTTCCCGCGGTGGAGGATAACTGAAATCCACCATAAAAAAAAATTATTATGAGACCCATTAAGTAAATCGAGATACTGTTATGTAACTCAAATGACGGGACAATAAATTATTAAAAAGCTTTCCTTTTTTGGA
This sequence comes from Suaeda aralocaspica, assembly GCA_016808085.1. Taxonomy (NCBI): domain Eukaryota; kingdom Viridiplantae; phylum Streptophyta; class Magnoliopsida; order Caryophyllales; family Amaranthaceae; genus Suaeda; species Suaeda aralocaspica. Next base: position 253,492 of record PYUH01000078.1, read on the forward strand.
AAAATTAATATAAATAATCCCAACTTTTGTCACTCTTTCATTAAGAACCCAACTTTCTTTTATTCATTTATGGACCCAACTTTTTGTCACTCTGCCCTTCATATCTAATGCCTTAGTCTTGTTGTTTTTCTCATCTCCTTCTCTGTATAACACTGTTACTCCCATTTTTATCTCTCTTCTTAATGAGGATAAGTTTGTGCAGACGTATTCCTTACTTTAGCAGGAATGACAGACAATTAAATCACAAGGAAAACTCTAAGAAATTGATATGTGCAGCACACATCTAAACACAATTAGAGATTAGCAGCCCAAAAATTCAATCTACTAGGTCTGAGGAGAATATTTAGATTAGCAGCCCACTAGCTAATGGTGCTTCACAAACCAAACTGAGAGTAAACGAAACTGATTTTACCTTTCCATTATATTCGGGCCAATTAATTTAATTTATTCTCCCACTAATTTTTCTCCATTTAATTAAAAAATCATAACCCAATTCATCAAACATCTAACCAACCTTCATCAATGAAACCAATTTAACAATAAAGTTCAACAACCCAAACAATTGTACAGGAGACTACCCTCAACTCACCATCACCGTCCGCCAACACTGAAAACCCCACGACAACACCAAACAACCCAGAAAAATAATTCAAAAAAAAAAAAAACTCCGACGACGAACAGTCAGGCGAAACCAGCAACTCGAACCCTAAATCAAGAATCAAAAACCAAAAACCACAAAATACGTGTCTTTAGGTTATGAAAAGACGAAGTAGTTCATTAGTTGAACCTTATATAAAAAACTCAAAGGGTGCTTGTAGGTGTTGTGGGCGGTTTCTAGGCTAAAGGTGGTTTTGTTGTTGGGTGGTTCACGGGTGATGAAAGAGAAGAAGAAACTGCTGAGATGGTGGTGGTGTTATACATAAACGAAGAGTAGCCATGTTAGTGGTGCGGATGGCAAGAAAGATGATGCTTCGTAAATTGAGTGGTGATGTCGTGATGGTGCATGAAGGAAAGGTCAATGATGGTGTTGGTTGTAGTGGGTCTCTTTGAAGTTGGGAGATGAGGATGATGACAAATTGAAGAAGAAAGTGAATAAGGAGGCAGGAGAGAAGTAGAGGGTTGGAGGCTACCTGTTTAAGAGGTTACGGGTAAAAGAGTCCAAATATGGCAAATAATAGACAAAGTGAGGTCTAAAATTGAATAATCAAAAGTTGGGTTTTTGAATGAAATAGTGCCAAAAGTTGGGATTATTTTTATTAACTTTTTCCTTTTTTTTCCATATTACAGAGTATTCAAAGACGGTTCAAAATATTCACGTCTGCTTGATGTGTCAGGCATGGGTAACTGGCAATGAAATTGGAGAGCCGGAGGCCTCCCATATTCTAAAATGCAAAGAGAAGTTCGAAAAATAGACGCAAGCTATAGGCTTCCAGATCACCACAACGTATCTCAATTTGCAAAGGTTCTAAATTCCTAACAAATTGCAAACAAAACAGACAGATGAGTAATGTACAAACTAATTGCTAATAAGAGCTGACAATCTAACATAGCCTAAGCACCAAAATAGTAAAATATGAACTGGAGATCAAGATAAGAAGATGATGGTGAAGATTGATATTAATTATAAAGAGAAACACAGAAAAAGCAAATGATATTCAAGCTTTCAAAATTTCAAGTGGGCATGTTTCCCTCTCAATCAATGTTCAACATACTTCCCTCTCCCTATTGAGCACTATCTATAGAAAGTATGCATGCTCCTTAGCTTCTTCCTCAAGCCACCAACGAACACGACTATCCGTTCATAGTATTTGCTAATTTATGCAACCTGTCAGATTATATTACATACTTAGACAGGATCACCAAACTAAAATGAATGAAATGAAACCCCAGAATAGGAAAATGAACTTCAAACTTATTTGCCTGTGTTTTTATATAGTTCACTGTGTTTTTATATGGTTTACTATAGTTAGTTTTGGAGGAAAACACTTTCCCGGAAAATGATTTTCCATCATTTCCCCATTTTCCTTTTGTTCGTTTTGGTAAGGGTTGGAAATCAATTTTCTCAAAGATGGAAAACTTCTCTTTGGAAAAGAAAACTCATTTTCCTTATGTAAACAAGGTATGCCAAATTTTCATTGCTCTTCCTTACTCTACTATTTCTCTCCTTACATCTTTGTCTCCCTTTTCCTTTTAATTTCCTTTTTCTTAATAAGTTTTCTTCCATCAAAATAAACGAAACATTTTCTACAATTTTGTTTTCCATTGAAAATTATTTTCTTAGAAAATCATTTTCCATCAAAGTGTTTTCCATCAAAACAAACGGAGCCTATATGTAGATTGTTTTTTTTATCCTAGTTTACGCTTCTCTTTTTTCAAAAATTTCATTATTATTTATTGCAATCCCAAATCTTCTTTCCCGTGTCAAATAAGTATCCTAGAGGGCATTAAATTTGTGTGATAAGCCTAGAAGACGATCAGACCTCTGACATAATTTTGGCAGGTTCATTAATTTAGTGAGCAAACACCAGCACTAGGAAGAGATATCTTAAAAGGTGATTATGAGCTATAATTCCAAAATGACCTCAGTTTTACACACTCTCTCCTCTGCCTCTTGTGAGCAGCTAATGTTCGTAGCTAAAAACTGGAGAGAAAAATTGAAAATCTTAGGGCATGAAGCATGAGGCAAGAGTAAGATATTAAGAGTTTGTGGTGTAATTTACATTCAAATGATCCAGCTATAATACCCCTAAGAGAAGTGCAACTGGGGTTTGGTTAGGAGAAACCGTTATACTAAAATTCTTATTACACAGCAATCAAATTTTTAAGCTTCAAGTTCTTTTGTTTAATTGTTGGAAACAAAAACACAAAATAAGTAGGAAAAAAGTAACAAAAGAGGAAAGAAGGAAAAGTAAGAAAAAAGAAATGCAAGGGGGAGGAAATATTGGGAATTTCCACAATGATTTTTTTTAAAATATTTTCCATTTAGAACCAATGTACTTTGGGGTTTTCCATTTTCTACCCAATACTATTATGGATTTCACCTAGTACCAGTTTAATTAGTGGTTCGTACTGCAACATTCCATCAAAATTGCTTTGCATTCTCCGATTTGGGTGCCATAAAGATTAGTAACGTTTTAAGGGGCTAATTAGGTCCTGAAGGATCAAATTTAAGGTCGATATAAGCCAAAAACGCTTAAAAAAGTGCTTCAACTCTGAGTGCAAGAAAATGACTTGATTTGAATATTTAGATTTGTTTTGTGCAAATAATGTTTCGGCTATGGTTTTGGGGGTCATTTTGTCCTTAAAAAAATTTTTTGAAGTCAAAGTTACAAAAAAAGGACCACAAACACCCAAAACTAAGTTTTATTTAACGGAATGCTATGGTAGAGAGACTAAGTTAAAAATATAGTGGTACCATATGGAATTCAAAAAGAAATTTGGAATCAAATGGAAAAGCCAAAAGTACAATGGTACCAAATAGACAATCCCAAAGACCCCTAATTTTGACACCTTGGAAAAAATTATTATCAACCCAACCTTCAGAAGCCAATGTGAGGGAACTAAATTTTCTTTAACGGCTCTGTTTCCTTCATAACCATGTCTCCCTGTCTCAAATTCAATTCAAAGGCCAAGAATTTCAGCATGGATGAAAATATGAAATAGTTTCAAGATAGTTGTTCTTTTCTTGAAATAAGTGACTGAAAGCGCTAACCACAAACCTATAGAGTACAGTTCAGCTACATGACAACATTTTCAACATCTAGTGTTCCAAATTCAACGTTCAGGACTAGAATCATCAGGTCAGCTTTGTCAAGACAAAATATGACTACAAAAACTAGACTATAAACAGTCAACTAGGCATTTGGCAATAAACTTGCACTTATTCAACACAAATCCACAATATGTACCATAAGAGGGAGAAACCAGAGAATAAAACATCAATGGGATACATACCTGCAAGGCTTTGAGGTAAAAATACTAGGCAGGCCCATTTCGTTGGGAAAGGTAACAGTTGTCCCAGTAGGTCCCATAATCAATCTAATGTTACTTGACGCACGCATAAGTTCATCAGCCGCTCTCTCCTGCATTAAGCAAGTAAGCAACATTATCAATATCCACTGCAAGTTATTCTAGTCTTAAAAGTAAATTACTTCAGCATAGACTATCCCAGCACCTGAGCGAGCTCTTCCACGCGTTTCTTTTTTTTGTCCTCCCGCTTTTTCCGATTGGAGTCTTGACCAAGTATTCTTCGAATTGCCTCAGCCTGTAACAACATATTTATATTCAAGATAACTTGAAAAAAAAAAAGGCAAAAAATGTTAAAATAGCGAAAAGAGGTGGCTACAGAACCTCTGATTCCTTTGCTGCCTTCTCATTTTGCATTTTACGCCTCTGAGCAGCCTCAACTTTCTTCAATTGTAAATCCACTTCTGAAAGCTTCTCCTTTTGTTCTGTGGACCAAATTGAAAAAAAAAAAGTTAAATAAAGAGCCAACAGAATCGAATTATCTGAGATACACTCTGAGATGATGATTAACTAAACATATTAAAACTCATACTTCTAGATGGTGCCGGAGGTAACCCGTCTGGAAATTCAACCACACTTCCACCGGGTGCAGAAGAATCTCTTCCAGACTGAAGTGCCCTTTGACGAGTAGTCAGAGTCAATTCCCGCTTAGGCTCAACAACTACGTCCACAGGCTCCCTCTTTGCTTTCCTCTTCTTTCTTACCTCAGACTCACCATCAAATGCAAGGTCCTCCTCTCCATCATAATCAGTATCATCAGAAGGGGATCTCTTCTTTCCATCTTTACTTGAACGTGAAGAAGCACTAACTTCTGAATTTTGAGTAGTGTTTCCTGAGAACTTGGATAATCTTCTGTGCTTTCTGCTAGATTCGTCCTCATCCTCTCCCAATCCAGTAAAATATTTAGCATTTTTAAGCTTTTCCAAGTATCTGATCTCATCATCATCTTCGTCGTCATCAAAACCACCAGCTGCACGCTTCTTCGGGGCTCGTTTGCTCTTACGCGCTGAATCAGACTTGTCCCCTTGCTTTACAGAGCTATTTCTTCCACCTCCTTTCATTGAAGATCCCTCCCGTCCAAGGGTAAACCCCACTTTGGAAAAATCCTTCCAAGGAATTCCTTGTAATCCAGGCTTTTTGTCTCTAGACGGTGAGTAATTTGTTTCTGAACTATCCTGGAAAACCCGATATTATAGTTCCCGTTAACCCTAGATGCCAAACTAATGAAAATTACATCAAACGTATCACGGTAGTTGCCATCACTAAGGAGAGGGGCTTTACTATGAAATTGGCCATGTAAAACGTGCGTGTAGATTTCTCAATCACTAGAGGCCTGTTTGGTGGTACTAAATGGTGGTGATAGGATGAATTTTCAATTAATTAAGCTAACAAAGTCATGAGCCAATCCCTATGGGAATGCTACTCTACTCCCAAGTATCCCTATTCCTTCTTTAATTTTCATTACGATGTACAAGGGTGGTATTAAAAGGGAATGGAAATTAGGTGGAGAATCACATGGTTGGGGAAAGGATTTAATTCCCATAGACATTATCATCATACTTTCTAGTTTCTATGTAAAATTACATCATAATAAATCCCCAATACCACCATTTACTACCAATTATCAAATTACCATATGGGTCGTAAATGACACGTACACCTTCCATATCAAGTGGAAATTAGCAACTGAAATGACCAAACAAAAAGTAAAATCCTAACAAACACACCAAACAGATCCGTTCATATGGACATACAACTTCTAGAGTTCTACTTTTCTGCAAATTGTAAATTGCTATTATGCTACACAGTACACACCAAACATCAAGCACAAGATGAGGAAATGGATATTTAAATTTGTAAAATAATAGTAACAATCACGTATGCATAATGTAGCAAAAAAAATTGGAAAGTTCATACAAATATATAAAACGGTTATGCAAGAACCACACACCTTATGGACCGACTTCTGTCGTGCTACAGTGACATCTAAAGAGCGAGAACTCTTTGAATTTGCATCAATAGTACGTGTGACTCCTCCAACTTTGAGCTTAACTTTTTTCACCTTATTATCATTTCCCAACCCATCCTGTAAATAGCCTGCACTCTCATCAGCCTTTCGATTCAAAGCCATAGTCTTCTGAGGTTCCGGGCTTTCTTTAGCCCTGTTTGAATTTTTCCAATTAGCTGGGGCAAGAGCTCCCTCACTGCTTCTATTGTGATTCGAGCCACTATGTCCCTGCTCTTCATACAATTCATCAAGTCCAATATCTACCTTCTTACTCTTTCTTGCAGATTTTTCACCCTCCATGCCACTAGCTTTGGGGAGTTTCGATCCACATTGACTAAGACTAAGCTCTTTCCTCTTTAAATTATGACCACCACCACTGTTCTCGTCACTGGACCCTGCCTTTACATCATCGGATGGAGGTGTTGAGGATAAGGATGATTTATCTCGCCCCTCAGAATGTGGTTGAGATTCAGGCTGAGGCCGCCTTGAGGGACGGGTCCTTCTCTTTCTGACCGCAGTCCCTATGCCTTCAAAACGCGAAGAATTTGACTCTTCCATTTAAGGAATAATATGATCACGAAGATTTCCGATAAAGCCTGTCAGTCACTACTGCCCAAGTATAGGAAGTAGAGATTCTCATAGATCAGTCTGAATTTCACACATGTGTTATCATAATTCATACTAGGGACATAAACAGTTCAACAAATAAAGCAACATATATTGAAGATAGAATCAATAGATGCAATGAAAAAAGAGAAAATAACCACATACATAAATAATTTTACATAAAGAGTCCGTTTGGTAGATTGTAAAACATTTTGAGATGAAGATAGTTTTCCATGAAAAACCTTTTACATTGAAAAACTCATTTTTATATAGAATTTTCGTTGTTTGGTTGCATGTAATATGATTTAACATTTTAAGCATTTTCCATTGTTTGTTTAAATGGAAAATCATTTATTTCAATGGTGAAGGAAAATCTTTTCCTTCCAAATGTGATGGAAAATGTTTACCTCCCAATTTTTGGGGAAAACGTTTTCAACAAGGTGGAAAATGGTTTTCCGCCCAAATTTTGCATTTTAATATTTTACTCCAAACCAAACAATGTAAAATGCCTTACCGAATGGACTCAAAAAAATCACTTTAAAACAGACAACAGATAACCTAACAATTGTAATTGAACAGTAACATCACATTACAATTGATTAAAGTAGTGAGTTTAAACCAAAAAACAAAAAAAAAAAACAAAATCCAAAACACTAAACAATTAAATATTTGATACAATTTAGTACAAAAATCAAAACTAATTCACCCAACAACAGAATTGCATTGAAATCATCAATATAAACCATCAAAAAACTGCATTACAATTTCACTCAATGCAATCAAACATTAAAATAACACAAATAACAAATCACATATAACATTATAAACCTAAATCACTGAAATTAAACCCTAATTAACAAACAACCAAAAAATTAAAAACCCATCAAATTACTCAATCATTCAACCCCAATAAACAAAACCCAGATCATAAAATGTGAAGAAACGCTTATATACCCAAGTAATCAAAAGTTTAAATAAACAAAACCCTAAATTTACAAACAAATTAAAACCCCAAAACTATATCATATCATACAATACTAACCAAAAAAAAAAACACAAGAAATTCAAATTAAAAACAAACACCAAAAACAATCAATCAATAACCCAAAACAAATTAAAATTAAAATAACAAAGAAATTACCTTAAAGATTGAAACTTTGAGAGAGAAAAAAAAGGGAATAATAGAGAAAGAAGAAGAAAACTGAGAAAAGGGAAGTAACAAAAGAAAGAAAGATAAAGACTTTGGTGGCAAAATTGAAAATATGAGGAAAAATAAAGGTGATTTTTTTAGGGCAAAGAAAAAATACGAAGAAAAGAAGAAGAAGAAGAAGAAGAGAAGAAAGATGATAATAATGGGAGAATTAATGAGGAAAAGGGTAATAATCTTCTTCACCATATTTTTTTTAAATAATAATAAGAAAAAATTAAAAATAAAAATACAAAAAAACACAAAGGAGGTGTAGTAGATTGCGCACGAATACCCCCACACAAGACTACACCTTTCTCTCTCCTTACTTTCTCTCTCTAAAACCAGTAAGGTGATGTTTTGTTTCTCTCTCTATCTACTTTTTTCTTTCCTTCTTGGGGTTTTTTTCTGCAACGGTTTTTGTGAGGTGTGAAGTTGGAATTGTGTGTGGAGATAGGGATATGAGGGTCAAATAATGCGGAATGATTTTGACGGTCCAAAAATTGATTTTAGCTTATGTGTTATATTATGAGAGGATTTTTTTTTAATGATTTAAAGAATAGGATTTACGGAGGGTTAAAATTTAAGACCGCATAATGAATGTCAAAATTAATTTTATAGTCGTTTATTTTGTATAATGTTGTAACAATATTAGTGTGATGTATTTAAAAGATTGTTGACCTTATATGAACTTCTATAAACTATGATGAAAAACAGAGTGTATAGTTTTGATCGAACATTCGTGATTATAGTTCTCATTCGTTCTTATGTACGAGAGTAGAAGGTCATTTTTTATGCTCGAGTATAAAAGCAGTAGCGTAGCTATTATAAAAAAAATTCAATTGTTTAATATATTAACTGTTTATTACTCCATATTATTATTATCATTATTGTTATGGATTACAAAAGCAGTGTCCTGTACTCATGTGCGAGAATTGTTGGTATCAAACATTGGCATAATGTTGTTCGCAATACACTTATTGGTGTTTGTAAACCATCGAAATTGAGGAAATTACTTTTTTTATCCATTTTTGTCTAAGATACCTAATTTTATAATTACAAAAAAATTGTACTTACAATTTTGACATCTTGACCTTACTTTTCTCTCATCCTTTCACTTGTGACTCTCACATTCCAATTTTAAATTCTCTATATGATTCCCATGGAATCTCTTTCCTCTCTTTATTCTCCTTTTGTAAGTCCTTTCGTTATTAATTATTGAAAATTACGTTAAACAAGTTGAATAAGTTTAAAAGAAATAACAAACAAATTAATATAATAAATGTAATTTTGAACCACAATTAAGTTTTAAAGTAAGTTGAGTCTTGAAAACTTATATTAACACCCCTGATCCAAGTTGGCTCAATAAAACCCGAATTCAAATATACTTATCATCCGATAAATTCATCACAAACACTCAATCAAACTTGAATTAATTCATACTTACATGGAGGAGAAAAAATTAAAATTGATTATGAAAAAGAAAAAAAAAAAAAAAACCACACTTAATCTATTAAACTTGAATGTACATATTACACTCGGCCACTAAGCATCCTCCTTGCAATTCCATCAACCTGCTGAGCAGTAGCATGGATTGCACCAGTGCATAGCAATTGTGTTCCACTTACAATTATCATTATTACCTCCAATGTTCTCTGTTTTTTTTATTTTCGAAAAAAAAAAATACAAAGAAATCAGAATAATTACTAGTAATTGTCAAAAAAAAAAAAAAAATTGTCACCATAAAACTAACATTAAAAAAAAAGGTACTTACCAAATTAGCATCAGTGTATCCAATGTCAATCTCCTTAGAAGCCAATCTACAATAACAACATTATGGTTACTGGAATGAGTGAAAAAAACGACCTTATGTAACATGACTAATGTAACGTGTCATTGTTAATAGAAGGGACATTTTTTAGGGACAGAGGGAGTAACAACATTTAAATGGTGATGAAAATCATAGTAAGATATGAGCGGAAAAAGGTTATATAAATATACCCCATGGCAAGAAGTGTGAATGTCCACGTCCAAAGAGAAGAGGAAGCAGCAGCATACAAATTAGCAGTATTCCATTGCATTATATTGAACATTCCTAGAACGGATGTTGTGATGCCAATAACTCCGATGAGAAGAGAGAAAATGATGAAGAATCCGGTTGCCATGTTTCCGAATGGGAAGTAAATTGGGAAGATTCTTGCTGGAGTTTGTAATACAGAAGCTGAAAAACAACAGTACATATACATGTGTGCATGTATTAGTATTTTGAAGTAGAAAAAAATATATATACTTCTTTTGTTTCTATTTGTTTGCGCTACCTGCTTTTTGACACATTTGTGAATCGTGCACATATATGACATATCTTATATGTTTGCCTATTTCCGTAAGGCAAAGTAAATCCGTTTGTATACATAAATAAATACATGATCATTTTGTCGAAAAAATGGTTACCTGATGCATGGGTTTTTTCGATTGCATGATTGACAGCCCAGGAAGCGATTAGCATAATAATGAAATAGAGCACAAGGTTGATAATCAACAGCAGTAAAGTAGCTGATCTTGGACCTTCCGAAGCCATTACTTAGTAATGAACGATTATAACTCCGCAATCAACAAGTTTAGGAGGGAATTATACGAAGAAAAATGTAAAATATAATCACAAGATGAAAGAAGATGTATTAGTAGAGTGTATATATATATATATATGAATGCATCAAATGAAACAGTAAATGCATGGTTCTTTGCTTGAATTGTTTGACATGAAAAAGGAGATGTAAGGAAACAAAAGTTGTCATGGAATATTACAAGAAATGTTTAATGTTTTATTGGCCCAATTATATTCCTATATAAATAGATTATTGTAAGCATTAGATCAAAGTTTCCTGAGGTTAAAGAAAAGGTTTCTGAGTGTAGTGTTCCAAGCTGTTGGATTTTAGCTTTTCCTGATCAATTGGCAAAGAATGTTTTCTTCTAGTTTTTGAGCAATTATTACGAGTATATTTGCAAAATTGCAAGTTGTAATGCAAGTTTTCCATTGGAATATTTTGTTCGGAAATTATTCAAGTTTGATTCATATCAAGAACAACAGTTTTCGAAATTTCAGATCCGTGATCATGCTAGGTTGGGAGAGTTGAGAGTTAATTTGTGATACATCTTAACGACTCTTTCGATGCCTCTCATCCTTATTTCCTTTACGTTTATTTGGCAAGCGACCATATTCTCAATCAAAATACGTAATATATCCTATATGTATTTGAAATATTAAGAGGCAACTGGGCAAGGACTCAAGGACACATGAACAAAGAATTTCCTCTTTTGAATAATGCAAGAAAAAATAGCAGGCTGCACATTTGATTTAATTCTGTGTTCTGACAATAGAACAGAAAATATACAAAGATTTCACATATCAACAAACAGGGTAAAAAGGAGATCCCAGGAACGGGGTAGAATGAATCAAGCGAGGGGAAGAAAGAGGAAAGGAATGCCCTTCCCTTGAATCTTTGTACGCCCTTTTTACGATAGAATGAAAGAACCGAGTCGAACTGTAAGCATATATACATCATTGATCATTCCAGTGATTCATAATCAGAGTCTCGTCACCTCATCAGAAATACCATAATGGTTTTCCATTCTAGAGGTGAAGGAATAAACCTTCTGCTAAACAAACCCCACCTATTAACCTGCTCATCCTTGGAGAATGTTACCCTGCTCTTCTGATTAACAAGAGCTGCTCCTTCAATCTCTTTCAACAAGCAAGTGACCGGACAGAAACGTTTGACAATCATCAAATATTCATATGTTATCATCTGCCTTCATGAAGATCCTCTGAGAATATTGCGGCTCGTGAAATGTTTTCATCGAAGGTACTTAAACCAGAGTAAGGGCCAGATGAAAATATTGAGGAAGTCCCATCAGAATCGAAGGTAGTTGAGGATTGTCTATGGGTTGGTCGCACATTTGTGGACCCTGTGGCAGCATCTTGATACTCGGTAACCCGTTGTACCATTTTAAGAGACTGCACCACCTCACCCATTGTGGGTCGTTGATTCGCCTCAGGTGCAACACAAGCTGCTGCAATAGTGCAAACTCGTATAAAATCTTCCTTTGGGTAATTGCCCTGAAGCTTCAGATCAACAAGCTCTTCCAGGCGATCCTTATCTCTCAGAATCGGCCTTGCCTGTAAAGCAGCAAATACTCGTATTCATGTATATTCTAGTGAAATCAACAAATAACAATTGATTTGTAAAAACATCTCCCAAAAATAGAGAGAAGAGAACCACGTAGAAATAAAACTAACCCATGTAACAAGGTTCTCCTGCCCAGCTGGCTGTGCCATATCCACAGGCTTTCTTCCAGTCAACAACTCGAGCAGGACAACCCCATAGCTATAGACATCACTTTTAACGAGTAAATGACCAGTCATGGCATATTCCGGGGCTACATACCTGTTTGCATCAATAAATTGCATTTCAGAAACTAATCTTATACACAGTGAGTATGTGACTAACAAAAATAATGCAAAAAACGGATGACAGCTGACCCAAAAGTTCCCATAACACGAGTAGACAAATAATTTTGTCTGCCTTCAGGTGCCTGTTTTGCAAGGCCAAAGTCAGCAACTTTAGCATTGAAGTTGTTCTCAAGCAATATATTTGATGCCTTAAAATCTCTATGAATGACACATGGTTGTGAGTCTTCATGCAAGTACGCAAGTCCTCTAGCAGCATCAAGTGCAATCTTCATTCTCGAGTCCCAATCTAATGGGCAATTCAAACCCAAAGGACCTGAAATAGAAGGCATCTTTTAAATATATATATACAGTATGTTTATGATACAATATGAAAAACACATGCTAAGCAAGAACTACAAGAGACTTGGATGTGAAGCGGTTTAATGCTTCTTTGTCATATTACAATTACCATGAAGCCATGCCTCCAGACTTCCATTAGGAACAAGTTCATAACAAAGCAGGTTTTGAGAGGCTTCACGGCTGCTGTAGTAGCCCACAAGTTTCACAAGGTTACGATGATGCAACCTGCTGAGCATTTCGACTTCAACCAGGAATTCCTTATCACCTTGAGGCCCACCATTTGTAAGCCTCTTGATTGCAACAGCTGTGCCATCACTCAAAACACCTTTGAAAACTTTGCCAAACCCACCCTCTCCAAGTATACTGGCTTTTTCAAAATTATTTGTGGCCTTTTTTAGTTCTTCATAAGGCAGAAATCTTGTACTGCTAGGATGCGGAAGCGATCCTCCACCTGGGTTTGCATCTGAAGTCCTTGGTCTGGATGCAGAATTCTCTGTAGAATATTAAATAGCAGTCAAACGTCAATCATCTAACATACTAATATCAACAAATAAGAAAAAAAAGGAAACTAGAGGTAGCAAAGAGAGCACTGTTGTAGCCTTGTAATTGCTAAAAAACAAACAACCCAGGTGGTTCTAAAATAAGGAGGATTACAATGGCAGTAATCTCAACACTCATATCAACAAAATAAGATGCCCCCCTCCACAAAGATAAACTCGTAAACCACATGATGGACCCAGATAGGGCAAGCAGTACATGAGAAAATATGTCACAAGAGATAAGCAACTATTGCATAATACTCCCACGATTGATGCATTATTACAAACTTCGAAAAATAACACATCAAATCCATTTCAACCAAAAGAGTTAAAGACGTTGCATCCTCAATAAAGAAGCAAAGGGAGATAACGTTAGCTTACTTGGCTACAAAAAACAAGATAAACAGGCTTGTCGCCCTACTTATTTTTTTTTTAAAGAATTAGATACTACTATCAACAAGTATGAAAGATCACAAAAAAAAAAGTACTGTTCTAAAAATGGAATTGTTGCTGATGTAAATAGATTCGTACCTGGATCTTTGAGAGAAGGTTTAAGCTTTTGGCGAGATGAACAAGAACACATAACAAGCACAAATATAATAACAACAATCAGCATTCCAGCCCCAATACTAAGAAAAATAACCAAACTTGAGTTCTTCTCTTTGTCAGGGGCAGCTGATGTAGTAGAAGCTGAAGCCTGATGAGCAGGTTCTTTCATTGGTGCGGCTGCTGATGAAAAAGGAGCTGTATATTAAAGGAAAAAACTAAGGTCAATACTGGTGCCAGCACACAACAAGAAATTTCTGAATGTTGGGTAGGCCGTAGGCCCACGAAAAAAGGAAAAAAAAATCTATTGCAACCCATTTATATTCCAAGAATTTTACAAACTGATATTGCCACAAAGAAGAGTAAGTTAACAAACAATAGAGATTGTATGTCTCCAGAAGAAAACCACCTCAGCAAATACAGAGCCAGCAACACAAGTCCTTGCGGTAGAATTACCTGGTGATGGAGCGGGGGCCTGATACCAGGTCACATTTAGAAGTTTGTAATCACCTACACCTACTGAGTTAGGTATGGACACCTTATGCGACAAAAGTGACGAGTTTATAGCAGATGCAGCATCAGCAGAGAAACTGATCCCGGTATGTGGAGTAATATCCAATGAAATATTTAAGCTCGTCAGGGTAACCCAATAGAAGTTATTCATTTGCATCTGAGGAACACGGAGACCTAGCCCTCTTGAAATTCCATCCAGGAAACGACTCCAATTTGGATTTTCCGACACATTTAAGAGGAGAAGATCGACCTTAATTGGATAAACACAATGACAGCTTGGGGTCTCTCGTTTCTGTACCATATCAGGCCCACAACAATCTAGCAAAAAAGACAGCGCATTAGAGTCACAAAAGAGATGATTCTTCCGTTTTTTTTTTTGTTGCATCAAATTCATTCACAAGGACTCCTAGATAGAATTTGGTTGAGTGTTAAATATATAGAAAGAGATGATAGACATGTGACGAAGAGAGAGAGAGAGAGAGAGA
>PYUH01000078.1:276185-299888 GCA_016808085.1 Suaeda aralocaspica
GCTCGTTTTTGCTTTAAGCCCCCTAAACCCTTTTTTTTTTTTTTGTTGGCTTGTTCTATTGGCCTAAACCGCTCGTTTTTTTGTCGTCCCAAACCCCAGCGAGTAAGGGAGGCTGGTGACTGATGTCTACGACATGACACATTGTATCCTTGCCACATTCCCATCCTTTCCTGCTTCCTTCCCGTCCTTGAAGGAAGAAGGGAGAGACGAAGAGCCAAAAAGAAAACAGAGGAAGCCAAGAGAAACAAAAATACCGAAGAACGACCAGCGAACAGACGAGGGACCAAACTTCGAGAACAACAACAATTACCAATCAGTTCAACCATCCATGCAACCAATCAGACAAACATATATGCAATTAGCAAAGTAGTAGTACTGGCCAATTACCAAAAAGGATCGAAATCCAATTTAGATACGTGCAACAAAATTGTAATTGGACCAACCCGAATAATTAAACCAAACCACGTACACCATACACCGCATATTCCCCAACTTATCCATCCTCCTTCTCCAACCTCTAAAAATTAGGGTTTTTTCTGCATCAAATTAGGGGCTTTTTTTGACCCCTCCACAAAAGAAAACAAGGAAGCGGAAAAGGAAAAAAAAGGAAAACCTCGACCGCCCGGATCCGAAAATTTGGAATGATGAAAAAAACTAGGGTTTGTGTGTGAAAGGTAGGGTTTTTGTTGGTCTGATCTTAGTCATTTGATTTTGGTTAGGACTTAGCAAGGTCGAAATTAGGGCAAATTATGCATGAACGGACTATATAGAGGTAAATTGTTTGTTGTTGTTGATTTTCGTGTCCGAATGTGAGAGTGAGAAAGAAATAGTGAAACTGAGTTGGTTTATTTCAGTTCCCCAGACGTACAACGAGGCCTTTATGGGGTCGACTCTTAGCTCGGTTCCAAGGAGGGATGTGGTACATGGATGATGTAATTTGCCGCAGCGACTAATACTTTTGCGCGTACCTCTCCGCACTTCACGCAACTGTCGCTTTGAGCCTCGGCTAAGTTTATTTTTTTACCGCGTATCTTTGGCCTTCAGAACCGCATCGACAGGGCATAAGAACTTCCCAATGATTCGTTGTTGGAGGATTAGGTAGACTCTCTTTTTCTTTATTCTTTTTCTTCTTGTTCCTCCTTTTTCTTTTCCCTTAGTTTTTGGTTCTTCACCTTCTCCCTTTCCCATCCTTATCATTGATTCTTTTATTTCCTTTTTCCCTCTCCATCCATCTCCACTTGACCACAAATCTTGTCTGTCTTGTGAGTCCTTGCCTTATTTCAGGCTTGCTTGCTGAACGACCTACTTTTCTTTTATTCACATGTCCATACCCACAAACTTTTACGACCATTTACTTGTCGTATCCTATTTTTCTTTTGTAATCTATCTTCCTCCGCTTCACTGTGATCTCTGTGAATTCTCCTTCATTTCTCCCCCCCCTCTCTTCACCCTCTTCTTTCCTCTCCCCCCCTATTCCATCCCACTTTTTCTTCTCTCTCCCCTTCTTCAATCTCCCCCTCACCCTTCTAACTTTGCCCCCAACACCCTTTCTGATCCTGTCTACCGAGTAGTGTATAGCATTACTCCTTTGTACTAATCTTACCACGCGTTTCCCCTGTCCCTCTCCCCTCCCCTCCTCTCACCACTCACCTTCCCCCGCTCCCATCCCCCCCGACTCAGCTTTCACCGACCTGCGCCACGCCCGGTGCCTTGACTTGCCCCTGCCTCCTGTTCGTTTACCACCAACACTGTTCCCTTCTTTTTTGCCCCTTTTTTTTTCCTGAGTAGCTTCTGTGCGTGTCGCTCTTGTCCACCATACTATTCCCCCTTTCACACCTCATTTCTATTTATGCGCACTATCCATACCCCCCTCCCTCTCACTCATCCTTACGCGTTCCCTCCGATCGGTATCTATGTTCACCGCTGGCGTAGTTACTGAGTGACGCTGCTGTGTGTTCCGAGTTTAGCACCCGCTTCGTTTTCCACATGCCGCTCGATTTCGAACTTGACACCCGGATACTCTGCTAATGCCCCCCCTTGCTTGCACCCCTCGCTTCTGGTGATTTTTTATCAGCCGCTCCCAGGTCACACAGACAGTACTTTCCCTTTCACCCGCCTTTACTCTTTTCCACCAGCCCTCTCTTGTCATTAGGTATTCTCTCCGCATGTAGATCCCTCCGCCTTCACTTCTACTCATTTCGACTGTCCAGTCTTATTGCATTCTCGCTTATATGCTTTTCACCCTTTGTCGCATTTTGCTATTGTCAGTCTATCTTTCTGGACGTAAGTTACCCCTCGTGTTATTCTCGCCTTTGCTCCCAGAACAGAAAGATGTAGGGCTGACGTTGGCGTCGGATGCGCTTAGGGCTGGGTATGATTCGGATGAGGAGGGTTACGCCGCGGCCGAAAGCGGTTGATGCTGGACAAATTGAGTATGATAGTGATGATAATCCTTTGGTTGTGATAAGAGGAGATTGAGCCTATTGTTGCATTGGATCATAGTGAGATTGATTATGAGCGTTTTGTAAGGATTTTATGAGGAGAAGCCTTCGATTTCGGGTAATTTTATTGTTTTGAGCTTTTATGTTAATTTGAGTTTTATGTTTGGTTGAAATGTGTATGTTATTCATGAATTTGCGTAATTCGAATATTCATTTGGTATTGAGGAATTAGTTTGTAATATTTACTGCTTTTTATGTGACAATTGGATTTGTGTAGTTGCTAGATGATCTTTGGTCTTATACTACAAGTTAATGTTTCGAATTTCAGGTAAATTTTTTGTCATTGTTATTGGGATATGTATTATGTACGTGAAATTGTGGAATTTGAATACGTTGATTTGGAGTGTTTGAATTTAAGCTAGGTTTAATGCTTTGGAGAAGGTTTCGTTATTGAGGAACATACTTGTATATTTAGTATTAATGGTTTGTGTGACAATTGGATGCTTGTTAGTTGTTATTCGAGCTTCTGTATTAGTGTATGGATTTGCGGATTTTGGAATGGGTTCATCTGGATGTTTGAATTTGAGCTAGAGTTTAATGCTTCCGAGAAGCTTTAGTTTGCTTATTGAGGAACTTATATGTAGTATCAAATGGTTTGTGTAGCAATTGGATGATTTTTGGTTGTATGATGTTTTTTGATAATTTATTATATTACTTTCGAGCTTTAGATGAATTTTACTTTGTTGTGTAGGTGTTATGTGTATGCGCTTATCTATATGTAGATAAGGGCCCTACCCTGAACTCTTGCATTGATGGTACATTGGTTTCTTTCTAATAGGCATGAGTGAACAGGACGTGCGGAGTATCGGAAGAGCTTGAGTATACGTGTCTCTGGTTTTGATGTTCCAAGGCCAGTAGACTTTTGATGACGTGGTTTCCCTCAACCACTATGAGTGCGATCTCCAAGCAAGGTTATGAGAAACCACCAATGTGCAATGCCAAGCTTTGCCGGTAGTGTTGTCTGGGCATGATGTTTCGGCATAGCAAAGACCGGATCCGGGAAAACTGCTGCTTTTGTGCTTCGATGATCGTGCATATAATGGACAACGGAGCTTGAGAAAGGGGAAGGACCTATTGGAGTGTATGTGCACCTACCAGAGATTAGCTCATCAGATAATTTGGAGGCTAGAAAATTTGCGAAACCTTATGGTTTACCTGTGTCTGCAGTCTATGGTGGGATGTCTAAGCTTGATCAGTTTAAAGAACTGAAGGCAGGGAAGAGATTGTCATTGCCACTCCTGGGAGATTGATTGATTTGTTGAAGATGAAGGCGTTAACAATGAAAAGAGCAACTTATCTGGTTCTTGATGAGGCAGATCGTATGTTTGACCTTGGTTTTGAGCACCAAAATAAGGTCAATTGTTGGTCAGATCAGGCCAGACCGTCAGACTTTACTCTTTTCAGCGACAATGCCTCGGAAAGTTGAGAAGCTAGCTAGAGAAATTCTTTCCGATCCAGTGCGTGTTGCAGTGGGGGAGGTAGGGATGGCAAATGAGGATATAACTCAGATTGCTCAAGTGCTCCCATCAGATGCAGAGAAGTTACCTTGGCTTCTAGAAAAAATACAAGGAATGATTGACGAAGGTGATGTTTTGGTCTTTGCTTCCAAAGGCCTCTGTAGATGAACTTGGTCCAGCTTGCACTAAAAGGGTTCAAAGTTGCTGCTCTCATGGTGATAAAGATCAATTTTCGGATGAGATATTGCAAAAATTAAGGGCGGGACGTATCACGTTCTTATTGCTACTGATGTTGCTGCTCGAGGTCTTGATATCAAGTCAATAAAGTCAGTTGTAAACTTTGACTTGCAAAAGATATGGATATGCACGTGCATCGTCGGTAGAACAGGTCGTGCTGGTGATAAAGATGGAACTGCATACACTCTTATTACAAAAAAGAGGCCAGATTTGCTGGGGAATTGGTCAATAGTATGCTTGCTGCTGGGCAAAATGTGTGATGGAGCTGATGGATTTAGCCATGAAGGTATTTTTCTCTGTCTTATATTATTGTAACTTATTAAGAAAGCTTTTTATGTGATCTTCGATGCTGAGTTTGAGATACAACATGGTACCTCGACTACTCGTATTATTGCATTATTAAGATCTGTAAGATTTGTATTCTGTGACTGCAACATTGGCTGATGATTAGATTGCTGTAATAATAGGTATTATTATTGGTATAGTATTAGTATTAATACTACTACTACTAACTTGAGGTTGAATGTTATTTGGTTTTGCTGTTATCTTAGGCTCTATTATTTTATTTTCAAATCTGACCCCAATTACGGGGCTAAGGCCTAAGGCTTCGATTGTTTGACTGATTGATTATTTAATATTAAATCCAGAGTGCTAGCCTGTAATATCACCACAATAATGCAGTGTAGTAATAAAGTTTGTTTTTCACTGTGCATCAAGAAAACGTAGTCAGATGTAGGCTTTGAAGTTTTCTGTTAGAGTTGCAAAAACAACTATAACTACGATTAAGGCCATGATTTCTGATCTGACTGAGCATTTTGTTTGGTGTGTTTTTTGAAGAATAATTAAATTGATAGTGGTTCGAATACGAAATTTTGGGAGTTACGTTAGCTGTAAAATGCAATTCATATTAGTTTTGGATTTTTGTTGATTAGCTGCCTCCTTTGCTATCTTTGATTGCTAAGTTATAACTAGAGGTGTGAATGTTCTTTGGTTTTCCTGTTGTCTTGGTTTATATTAGATTTTTCTAAATCGAGAGTGCTACCGTGCTAGGTTATTGTTCCACCACAATAATATGGTTCTAGCTATACTCTATAGAGGTTATCTTCACTAAGATAGGTGCATGAGAAAATATAGTTGGATGTAAGCTTCGAAGTTTAGCATGTAGACTTACGACAACTAGTACAACAATAACAATAACAGCTGAAATCAATAGTTGGGGTTGGTTGCACAAATCATGCAATAATTCATGTGCATCTTCTTTGTACATCCTATTCTCCACTTGGCTAAATGCTCATCAAAACCTTGCCCAATTTTTATTTTTAAACTCTTACATATCTTGATGTGCGAGTGTATGTATATATTTAGCGTATAAGTGATTAAGTATTGGATCAAAAGGGACCACTTTTGAAGGTAGTGATCTACCCAACATTGAGAAACACTACTTTGGCAGGTGATGATCTGTAGTAGTACCATTTTTTTTTTTAAAATGTGAGACCAATCCACTAAATAAAGGAGTTGATCATTAATTTAATACTTCGTATCATCTATAATGGAAATGATTTTAGTACTTCAATTGTTCAACGCTTCATAATTTCATATAATGTAAAATGTCATTGCTGTTACGAAGTGTGAAATTGGTCTAGAATGTTTGTTAGTAAGGTGGCTATGGTTCCTCTGCCTTGGTTGTACGAGTCTCTGCATTTTGTTGACTCATCTTATCAATTATGCTCAGGATGGACGATTCAGGTCTAACGTGACGCGGAAAGGAGGAGGTATGACTTCTTCTGAATCTGCCTATTGTTTTTCAAAATTCATTGCTGATTATGCTTGCCTTGCTATTCTTGTTATTCCAAAAACGGGTTCTTAACTTATTAGTTATATATTTAAACTTGTGATATGTGGGTATTGAACAACATTTTTACCATATGTTTTCCATAAATGATGTCTCTTGTTCTGTAGGTGGAAAGAAGGGAAAAGGAAGAGGAGGAGGTGGGGGTAGAGTGTCGCGGTTGGATTTTGGTTTGGGTATGGTTATAGTTCAGAATCCACCAATGCTCCCCTTCAACCAGGCGGTCGGGCTGCTGGCGGTAAATTCTCTCAAGACCGGCATGATGGCAAGGTTTAAAAGCAGTTTCGTGGCTGCCTCACCCAGTTCTCAGAATCAGACGACAAGCAATCCAAACATTCCTAACATCCGACCAGCGTTATTGGTTTTGTCGCAGGCGGGTTCCATTGGGGGGACACCAATAGACCTCAGCCAACCCTTGCAACAAATTTTGCTCCAGCGTCAGGAGAGAGCAATGTTGGTCAGAATTCTGACCAGAAGAACAATGAAAGGTGAGTTACTCTCTGCTCGTCTTTAAGCATTCTTTATAGCCTTATAGGTAGTTACCAGATGGAACTAATCACAAAATGTTTGGTAGTGAAAGTTTGAGAATTTGACTTATTATGTTTTGGATCGTATTGATTTATGTTGCATTTAGAATCATATTTGATGCTAAATTATGTTGTGTCATATTTTTTTTTTTTTTTTTTTTGGCTTTTTATATTGGCTAAAAAGCTAGTTTTTTTTTAGTCAAAAACCACAAGCTAGTAAGGGGAGTCTTTTGACTGATGTATAAGTACATTACAATTTTATCCCTTGAAAATTAAAATAATTTCATTTATTAATTAAAGTAATTAAAATAAGCATTTATATACTAATATCCAAAAGCCAACAGCTACTTATCGAACAAAACAACCAATAACTACCAGCTAACAACTAGTTACCAAACTAAACAACTAACAATTACCAATCAGTCAAACCATCCAATGCAACCAATCAGACAAACCATATAGCAATTAGCAAGTAGTAGCTACTGGCCAATTACCAAACAGGATCGAAATCCAATTTAGTTACGTGCACAAAATTGTAATTGGACCAACCCGAATAATTAACAACCCCAAACCCGTACACCATCACACCGCCATATCCCCCACCTTTCCATCCTCCTTCTCCAATCCTCTAAAAATTAGGGTTTTTCTGCAATCAAATTAGGGCTTTTTTTGACCCTCCACAAAATCCACCATTAATTCACCTTCCACCACCATGTCAAAGCGCAAATTCGGCTTTGAAGGCTTCGGAATCAACCGTCAACAAACCTACAACTTCGAACGATCTCAACAACAACCGCAGCGTCTCTACACTCCACCACCTTCTCACTCCTCCACGCGCCCTCATGACCACTACGAAGACACTGACGTCGACAACATCGACTTCTCCGAAAACAACAATAACGACAATAACATTAACATCTCCGACGTCGGAAACTCCGTCGAAGATGAGGAGATTGATCCGTTAGACGCTTTTATGGAGGGAATTCACAAGGAGGTGAGTGAAGCGCCACCGCCTAAGCCGAAGGAGAAGTTAGATAGGTATAAAGATGATGATGATGATGAGGATGATCCAATGGAGAGTTACTTGCGTGCGAAGAAAGATGTAGGGCTGACGTTGGCGTCGGATGCGCTTAGGGCTGGGTATGATTCGGATGAGGAGGTTTACGCCGCGGCGAAAGCGGTTGATGCTGGACAAATTGAGTATGATAGTGATGATAATCCTTTGGTTGTTGATAAGAGGAAGATTGAGCCTATTGTTGCATTGGATCATAGTGAGATTGATTATGAGGCGTTTTGTAAGGATTTTTATGAGGAGAAGCCTTCGATTTCGGGTAATTTTATTTGTTTTTGAGCTTTTATTGTTAATTTGAGTTTTATGTTTGGTTGAAATGTGTATGTTATTCATGAATTTGCGTAATTCGAATATATTCATTTGGTATTGAGGAATTAGTTTGTAATATTTACTGCTTTTTATGTGACAATTGGATTTGTGTTAGTTGCTAGATGATCTTTGGTCTTATACTACAAGTATAATAGTTTCGAATTTCAGGTAAATTTTTTGTCATTGTTATTGGAGCTTATGTATTACTGTACGTGAAATTGTGGAATTTGAATACGTTGATTTGGAGTGTTTGAATTTAAGCTAGAGTTTAATGCTTTGGAGAAGGTTTAGTTTCGTTATTGAGGAACATACATTGTTATATTTAGTATTAATTGGTTTTGTGTGACAATTGGATGCTTGTTAGTTGTTATTCGAGCTTCTGTATTAGTGTATGGATTTGCGGATTTTGGAATGGGTTCATCTGGTATGTTTGAATTTGAGCTAGAGTTTAATGCTTCCGAGAAGCTTTAGTTTGCTTATTGAGGAACTTATATGTAGTATCAAATGGTTTTGTGTAGCAATTGGATGATTTTTGGTTGTATGATGTTTTTTGATAATTTATTATATTACTTTCGAGCTTTAGATGAATTTTACTTTGTTGTTGTAGGTGCTTATGTGTTATGCGCTTATCTATATGTAGATAAGGGCCCTACCCTGAACTCTTGCATTGATGGTACCCATTGGTTTCTTTCTAATAGGCATGAGTGAACAGGACGTCGCGGAGTATCGGAAGAGCTTGAGTATACGTGTCTCTGGTTTTGATGTTCCAAGGCCAGTTAAGACTTTTGATGACTGTGGTTTCCCTCAACCACTTATGAGTGCGATCTCCAAGCAAGGTTATGAGAAACCAACCAATGTGCAATGCCAAGCTTTGCCGGTAGTGTTGTCTGGGCATGATGTTATCGGCATAGCAAAGACCGGATCCGGGAAAACTGCTGCTTTTGTGCTTCCGTTGATCGTGCATATAATGGACCAACCGGAGCTTGAGAAAGGGGAAGGACCTATTGGAGTGATATGTGCACCTACCAGAGAATTAGCTCATCAGATATATTTGGAGGCTAGAAAATTTGCGAAACCTTATGGTTTACGTGTGTCTGCAGTCTATGGTGGGATGTCTAAGCTTGATCAGTTTAAAGAACTGAAGGCAGGAGCAGAGATTGTCATTGCCACTCCTGGGAGATTGATTGATTTGTTGAAGATGAAGGCGTTAACAATGAAAAGAGCAACTTATCTGGTTCTTGATGAGGCAGATCGTATGTTTGACCTTGGTTTTGAGCCACAAATAAGGTCAATTGTTGGTCAGATCAGGCCAGACCGTCAGACTTTACTCTTTTCAGCGACAATGCCTCGGAAAGTTGAGAAGCTAGCTAGAGAAATTCTTTCCGATCCAGTGCGTGTTGCAGTGGGGGAGGTAGGGATGGCAAATGAGGATATAACTCAGATTGCTCAAGTGCTCCCATCAGATGCAGAGAAGTTACCTTGGCTTCTAGAAAAATTACAAGGAATGATTGACGAAGGTGATGTTTTGGTCTTTGCTTCCAAAAAGGCCTCTGTAGATGAACTTGAGTCTCAGCTTGCACTAAAAGGGTTCAAAGTTGCTGCTCTTCATGGTGATAAAGATCAATCTTCTCGGATGGAGATATTGCAAAAATTCAAGGGCGGGACGTATCACGTTCTTATTGCTACTGATGTTGCTGCTCGAGGTCTTGATATCAAGTCAATAAAGTCAGTTGTAAACTTTGACATTGCAAAAGATATGGATATGCACGTGCATCGTATCGGTAGAACAGGTCGTGCTGGTGATAAAGATGGAACTGCATACACTCTTATTACACAAAAAGAGGCCAGATTTGCTGGGGAATTGGTCAATAGTATGCTTGCTGCTGGGCAAAATGTGTCGATGGAGCTGATGGATTTAGCCATGAAGGTATTTTCTCTCTGTCTTATACTCTTATTGTAACTTATTAAGAAAGCTTTTTATGTGATCTTCGATGCTGAGTTTGAGATACAACATGGTACTCGACTACTCGTATTATTGCATTATTAAGATCTGTAGAGTTTGTATTCTGTGACTGCAACATTTGGCTGATGATTAGATTGCTGTAATAATAGTTATTATTATTGGTATTAGTATTAGTATTACTACTACTACTACTAACTTGAGGTTGAATGTTATTTGGTTTTGCTGTTATCTTTAGGCTCTATTTATTTTATTTTCAAATCTTGACCCCAATTACGGGGCTAAGGCCTAAGGCTTCGATTGTTTGACTGATTGATTATTTAATATTAAATCCAGAGTGCTAGCCTGTAATATCACCACAATAATGCAGTTGTAGATATAAAGTTTGATTTTTCACTTGTGCATCAAGAAAACGTAGTCAGATGTAGGCTTTGAAGTTTTCTGTCTAGAGTTGCAAAAACAACTATAACTACGATTAAGGCCATGATTTCTGATCTGACTGAGCATTTTGTTTGGTGTGTTTTTTGAAGAATAATTAAATTTGATAGTGGTTCGAATACGAAATTTTGGGAGTTACGTTAGCTGTAAAAATGCAATTTTCCTATATTAGTTTTGGATTTTTGTTGATTAGCTGCCTCCTTTGCTATACTTTGATTGCTAAGTTATAACTAGAGGTTGAATGTTCTTTGGTTTTCCTGTTGTCTTTGGGTTATATTAGATTTTTTCTAAATCGAGAGTGCTACCGTGCTAGGTTATTGTTCCACCACAATAATATGGTTCTAGCTATACTCTATAGAGGTTATCTTTCACTTAAGATAGGTGCATGAAGAAAATATAGTTGGATGTAAGCTTCGAAGTTTAGCATGTAGACTTACGACAACTAGTACAACAATAACAATAACAGCTGAAATCAATAGTTGGGGTTGGTTGCACAAATCATGCAATATATCATGTGCATCTTCTTCGTACATCCTATTCTCCACTTGTGCTAAATGCTCATCAAAACCCTTGCCCAATTTTTTATTTTTAAACTCTTTACATATCTTGATGTGCGAGTGTATTGTATATATTTAGCGTATAAGTGATTAAGTACTTGGATCAAATGGGACCACTTTTGAAGGATAGTGATCTACCCAACATTGAGAAACACTACTTTGGCAAGGTGATGATCTGTAGTAGTACCATTTTTTTTTTTAAAATGTGAGACCAATCCACTAAAATAAAGGAGTTGATCATTAATTTAATACTTCGTATCATCTATAATGGAAATGATTTTTAGTACTTCAATTGTTCAACGCTTCATAATTTCATATAAATGTAAAATGTCATTGCTGTTACGAAGTGTGAAATTGGTCTAGAATGTTTTGTTAGTAATGGTGGCTATGGTTCCTCTGCCTTGGTTGTACGAGTCTCTGCATTTTGTTGACTTCATCTTATCAATTATGCTCAGGATGGACGATTCAGGTCTAAACGTGACGCTAGGAAAGGAGGAGGTATGACTTCTTCTGAATCTGCCTATTGGTTTTTCAAAATTCATTGCTGATTATGCTTGCCTTGCTACTTCTTGTTATTCCAAAAACGTGGTTCTTAACTTATTAGTTATTATTATTAAACTTGTTGATATGTGGGTATTGAACAACATTTTTACCATATGTTTCCATAAATGATGTCTCTTTTGTTTCTGTAGGTGGAAAGAAGGGAAAAGGAAGAGGAGGAGGTGGGGGTCGAGGTGTCCGCGGTGTGGATTTTGGTTTGGGTATTGGTTATAGTTCAGAATCCACCAATGCTCCCTCTCAACCAGGCGGTCGGGCTGCTGCGGTAAATTCTCTCAAGACCGGCATGATGGCAAGGTTTAAAAGCAGTTTCGTGGCTGCCTCACCCAGTTCTCAGAATCAGACGACAAGCAATCCAAACATTCCTAACATCCGACCAGCGTTATCTGGTTTTGTCGCAGGCGGTTCCATTGGCGGGGACACCAATAGACCTCAGCCAACCCTTGCAACAAATTTTGCTCCAGCGTCAGGAGAGAGCAATGTTGGTCAGAATTCTGACCAGAAGAACAATGAAAGGTGAGTTACTCTCTGCTCGTCTTTAAGCATTCTTTCATAGCCTTATAGGTAGTTACCATGATGGAACTAATCACAAAATGTTTGGTAGTGAAAGTTTGCAGAATTTGACTTATTATGTTTTGGATCGTATTGATTTATGTTGCATTTAGAATCATATTTGATGCTAAATTATGTTGTGTCATGTTGCAGCACTAGAGAGAGAACAAGAGAAAGACGAAGACCCTCAGGCTGGGATAGGTAACATTGTTGTAGTCGTTTACGAGCATCATTGTAAACTCTGTAGTACCAACAAAAAATATGGTTCTGTAAGAATGGTATTCATCCTTAATTGCCTACTGTACTGCCTAGTTTGATTGCCTTTACAACTTTGATCTTTCAATGTTAAAAACTTTGTTTTATATACAGTTGTAAATTTATCAATTAATCAATATTGTTGTTATTATATTCAAACACAACCGGATCGATGTGGAGTTGGCAAATGTTGCTCTCTAACTTGCTTGTATTATGTATCGTAAAACCAATACGAAGTATATTCCAATGGTAAGATTTTGGTATTGAATTTTGTTTAAAAAAAATTTAATACTCTTTGTTTTATTTTGTTACATATACCAGAAAAAAGAAATTTTTTATTGCTTATTATATTCTCTCTTTAAGAAGTGAGTTATATAGCAAATTTACGTTTATAGTTTTATACCTACCGTTGGGTTAAATTTACCCTTGTATGCAAAAGTTATGGTCCCAATAATGATAGCAAGTTAGCAACCTTTCTTGGTCTTTGTTCCAATCTTTTTTTGTCTGTTTTCATTTGTTTGATAATCTAGTTGTTTTTAACGTATTCATTGAGACGAATTAAATATAACTATATTAAATTTTATATATTGAAAATTTGAAAGTAATATAAAAGATACTCTTATCTTATGAATAATGTCAATTCCTAATTTATCAAACATTCAGGGAGTACGTAGTAAGAACTCACCAAGGTTGTAGTATTAAAATTTAGCATTAGTGTAAATACTTGGGCTAACATTTGTAATTTGTATTAGTTTAGGTCTTCTTAATCGTCTTAGTTAAAAAAAATTGATTGTATGAGATTACAATAATAATTTTACAAAGTACTAACTCCGCCATGAATTAGTTGCAACAAAAATGTTAATTTATGAGGTAAAAAATAATGTTACGTTGCACCTAATTCGTAGTGGAGATAATATTTAAGTTGAAAAATACAAGCTATATAGCTCATATTTTAGTTTTTTCTTTAATTTTATTGTTAGGATACCCCTTTGTAAAGTAATGTTATGTCATTTTGTTAAAATTCACTATTACTACATAGATTTTAATAAAGAGCACTTCAAATTTATAATCAATCTTTTTATTGGTGATCGGAGTACTTTTTACATAATCTTATTAGTTTGAATATGAAACTATTGCATGTGTTAATTATAGATACTTGAATAAAAGTACATTACATACAATTTCACTCAGTCTAACATTTTTATTGTGCGGTATATTATAAATAGTAATATAGGATGAGATCACAATAACAATTTACATTGTATAATTTATTTGAATAGCGAAGAAAAAGGACCAACTTAATTTAATATTTTTTAATTTAATATTTTTGAAGGAACCAACTTAACTTGTTAGTAATGTTTAACGATAATATTTGACGATTTAGTTAATATCAATGTTTTTAGTATCATAGGACAATAATAATTTATTTTATTGTAGGATACAGTATTAATTGCATTTATAAAGTATAAAAAGCTACATCTAATTTGGAAAAGTACCAAATTATAAAATCAATATATAAAAACAAATTTGAAAGTTGCGCATAATACAAGTACTCCCTCCGTTCTCTATTTTCCTTGTCCGTCACTATTCACCTCTTCATTATGGTATATGATATAATAATAGTAGTGGGGTCAAATTGGGGTAATAATTGATGAAAAAGAAACAACTTGCAAGTAATGTGGGGTTTATCTTAATAAAATTTTTTTATAAATCTAATAAAGTTGTTTGGTAAAGAGAAATATGGAACATCCCAAAAAGCATATGTAAGAGAACAGAGGAAGTAGTTTATTCTCTATAATATAAAATTTTTAGATTATCGATTAATGTTGTCAAGGAGGTAATTCTGAACAAAATTTAAATAATTAACAATCGAACTCTCTTGTACTTACTTTTTATATTATGACAATTTGAAATAACTACTTAATTGTTGATTATGATAATTTCAAATAATTATTTAATTGTTAACCCAAATAATACATGCCTAATATATTAATAACACCGGTATTTTAATTTTAATTTTTTTATTTTTATTCACATCTTTAAAGTAGTAAATCATGTTTCAAAGAATTTATTACAGGCTAAATTCTTATATATGACCGGCTACTTAAATTTGCTCGATAAGCAAGAATTAGTTATTGCATCAAATTTGTATCATGCACTCATCAGATTGCTACTTAAAATTTGAATGTCTTACAAACCAATTTCCCCACTTGTATTTATTTATTTCCCTTAAATTTATTTACAAAAAAAAATAAAAATAATAAAAATGTTATAAAATATTATTATTTTATGGATGTCCATTATACCCCTTAGGTATGATCTAGAATGTTCTGGATACTAGGGTTTATTCTACAAGAAACCCTAGTTTAAGCTTGTATATATATTTGGTACTGAATAAGAAAACAAATCAATTCTCCTCCCCAAAACACTCTCTACTAAAACCCTAGTTTATAATACGTTATCAGCACGATTGTTATACTAAATCAATTAAATCAACAACTTCTACCGAGGGTAAGGATGTTGCTAAGAGCGGCTAAAGTCAAAGAGAGTATCTACTTCATCTCTACTTTTCCTATTATGATCTAGACATATATGATACTTTGTGGCTTTCTCTGATAGAAGTATAATTCATTCTATCTCGCTTTAAATTTCCTTGTTTGCCTTGGTTGGTTGGGTTGTCAATTTTGCTATCTGCATTGATCTTAGAAATTTATGTCGACATCTGTTGCCCTTTCATGTATCTTTTTGCATTATGTTGTTATTTTGTGACTGCATACTCTATTAGGTATTGAGTATTGACCCTTCGCTTTGTACATGCATATCACGTTGTTTTGGTATTTTCCCTGTTCTGCTTTCCTTCTGTTATTGTAGAGGTGGCAGGGGATTGGCGTGATGCTCATTATATTTTTTGCCAATGTTCCTTGGTTGAGGTTGTAATGTTGTGGGGTTTTAAATGCATTATCATCATCCTGGTCTGTCACTGTCTCAAGATATTGATATTGGAGGGATCTTCTATCTTTTATTTACTTTGAAGATCCATTTCAGCGAATAGAATTTTTGGTAAAAACTCAGTGATAATTACCTGTCTAATTGATATCTGAAATTTGCCTTGTGCTTCAGGTTTATCTTGTTGCTATTGTTTCTTGATTATTGGGACGTTGTTTGAACTGAACGTGCCTGAGGTTTTACTAGTATTATATGATGTTGAACATATATTCTTTTTTAATGTAGCTATTAAAATTCTTTACCTAAATAACTTGTTTGATTATTTGTTGATTTGTTTTGTATGCGGCTTTTCCACACACTTGAAAGATCTGTTTTATGTTATCATTACGGGACTTGTACTTTTATGTCGTTTCTTAGCTTGTTATCTGACTCATAATTTCCTTCTGTTTGGGGGTTGTGGGGACTGACTCAGAGCTAATGTCTTTCTGTGCTATGTTTGTTGGCTGATCTGGATAAAGGATTTGTTGAGTTTTTTCAGACCTGCTTTCCTGCTGTTGATGTCAGTATTGTTGGAAAAGACATATACCACTTTTCACAAGGATAATCTCTTATTGAGTAAACAATATCGTGAAAAGGGCTTTAAAAAATATTCCGAATTGATATCTTGTCTTCTAGTGGCTGAACAAAATGATGAGCTTTTATTGAAAATTCATGAATCACGGCCAACTGGCTCTACTGCATTCCCTGAAGTGAATGCTGCATCCCACAATGGGATACGAATTAACAATAGAGGCCCTGCCAGCAGCAGTGGTCGAGGTCGTGGTGGAAGTCATGGCCGCAGAAGAGGTCGTGGATATTATAGAGGTAGAGGTGGTCATTTCAAAAACTCATATTCTCACCGGAAGTGGGATAATGAGGATGGTAGTAAAAAGCATGAGAAGGCTAAAAGTGAGACTATGTGCTACCGTTGTGGAGGAAAGGGCCACTGGTCTCGTATATGTCGTACACCAAAGCATCTTGTTGACCTTTATCAGCAGTCTCTGAAAAAGAAAGGAAAGAAAGTGGAGACTAACTTGGTATATGAAGATGGCGAAGGTGATTTTGATAATGGTGATACAACACACCTGGAGGTTGCAGATTTCTTCACCACCCCTGAAGGGAATAATTAAGTCAATAATAATTATGTCTATTAACAAATAAAGATTTAGTAGTTTACATTCATAATTTAGGTAGAATAATTTATGTTATTTACTTTGGCTTTGTTATTTTATGCATGAACTTGATAGTTTAATAGTTTGTTTTGTGCTTTAAGACTTTGTTACTTTAATCTTATTTTAGTTACTTTGAATATTTGGATATTTTAGGATATGTTATTTACTTTCTATTATTTTATTTGAAGAACATATATGCCCTAGTTTCTCAATTAACAATAAATGGTGAAGAAATATGTCTAGCTGATAGTGCAACTACTCATACAATACTTAAAAATAAGAGATATTTTTCTCAATTGATGATGAATAATATAAGTGTGAATACTATATCCGGTAGTGCAAACATTATTGAAGGCTCCGGAAGAGCAACTATATTGATGCCTATGGGAACAAAATTCGAAATTGTTGATGCTTTGTACTCCCCTAAGTCTCAAAGAAATTTATTGAGTTTTAAAGATATCCGTCAAAACGGATACCATATTGAGACAATAAGTGAAGGAAATAATGAATTCCTTCAAATTACGAGTATAACCCAAGGCACTAAGCAGGTTTTGGAGAGATTATCTGCACTCTCCACTGGCTTGTACTACACAAAGATTAATGTTATTGAGACATATGCTATTGTAAACCAGAAGTTTACAGATAGCTTTATAGTTTGGCATGACCGGTTAGGCCATCCCGGTTCATCAATGATGCGAAAAATAATTGAAAATTCACATGGACATTCTTTGAAGAGCCAGCAGATTCTTCAAAATGATTATTCTTGTGCTGCTTGCTCCCAAGGTAAGTTGATCATTCGGCCATCACCAGCGAAAATAAATTATGAATCTATTTCTTTCCTTGAACGTATACAAGGAGACATATGTGGACCAATACATCCACCATGTGGACCATTTAGATATTTTATGGTTTTAATCGATGCATCGACTAGATGGTCACATGTGTCCTTACTATCAACCCGCAACCTGGCGTTTGCGAGGTTACTTGCTCAATTGATAAGATTACGAGCACAATTTCCAGATTTTCCTATTAAGAATATACGTCTGGATAATGCTGGTGAATTTACTTCAAAGGCTTTTAATGATTATTGTATGGCTATTGGAATAAATGTTGAACATCCTGTAGCACATGTTCATACACAAAATGGTCTTGCAGAATCACTAATTAAACGTCTTCAGTTGATTGCTAGACCATTACTTATGAAGTCGGATCTACCGATTTCTACTTGGGGACATGCTATTTTACATGCTGCAGCACTAATTCGCATCAGGCCAACCAGTAAACATAAATTCTCCCCATCACAATTGGTTTGTGGTCAGGAACCAGATATTTCCCATCTAAGAATTTTCGGATGTGCTGTGTATGTTCCAATTGCTCCACCACAACGCTCTAAGATGGGTCCTCAAAGGAGGCTGGGCATATATGTCGGGTTTGAATCCCCATCAATAATTAGATACCTAGAGCCATTAACAGGTGATCTATTTACTGCTCGTTTTGCAGATTGTCACTTTAACGAGTTGGTTTTCCCAGCATTAGGGGGAGAGAACAAGCAGCTGGAAAATGAAATTAGTTGGAATGAATCATCATTAAACCACCTTGATCCTCGCACTAAACAATGTGAATTGGAAGTCCAAAAGATAATTAATTTACAAAGCTTAGCAAATCAATTGCCAGACGCATTTACTGACCTAAATAGAGTAACTAAGTCACATATACCAGCTGTAAATGCTCCTATCAAGATTGATGTCCCTGAAGGACAATCTCATGAGTCTAAGGCACGCCTGAAGCGTGGTAGACCAGTAGGTTCCAAAGATAAGAATCCTCGGAAAAGAAAAGGAGCAATGATAAGTAATGGCCAGATTGAGGAAGCAATAAATGAAGGATCTCCAGAAGAGACCATAGACATGACAAATGATAGTGTTCTAGAAGAACCTCAGGTACCTGAAAATGAAGAGATCTCAACAGATTATGTCATGTCTAGAATAACTTGGAACCGAAATGAAATCGACGTCGATGATGTGTTTGCATATAATGTAGCACTTGATGTTATGAATGAAAAAGAGGATCATGAGCCTAAGTCCATTGAAGAATGTAGGAAAAGAGATGATTGGCCAAAATGGAAAGAAGCAATTGATGCAGAATTGAAATCACTTGCAAAGAGAGAAGTATTTGGGCCAGTAGTTCGTATACCCGAAGGTGTAAAACCAGTGGGATATAAATGGGTCTTTGTGCGGAAAAGAAATGAAAAGGGTGAAATTGTGAGACACAAAGCACGTTTAGTTGCACAAGGATTCTCACAAAGACCTGGTATTGATTTTGAGGAGACATATTCTCCTGTGGTGGATGCAACTACTTTCAGATTCTTAATTAGTCTGGCAGTAAGACATGGACTTGATTTACGACTAATGGATGTTGTAACAGCTTACTTATACGGCCCACTTGATAGTGATATATACATGAAACTCCCGGAAGGTCTCAAGTTGCCTGAAGCAACTGGTTCGCGTTCTCGAGAACAACATTGTATTAAGTTAAATAGATCCCTTTATGGATTGAAACAATCAGGGCGTATGTGGTACAATCGCCTTAGTGAATATTTGTTGAAAGAAGATTATAGAAATGACCCTATTAGCCCTTGTATTTTCATAAAGAAATTCGGGTCAGGTTTTGTGATTATTGCTGTCTATGTTGATGATTTGAATATCATTGGAACTCCAGAAGAGATTCCAATAACAGTGGAATACTTGAAAAAAGAGTTTGAAATGAAAGATCTTGGTAAGACAAAATTTTGTTTAGGGCTACAAATTGAGCACCTAAAAGAAGGAATCCTTGTGCATCAAACTACATACACAGAGAAGGTGCTCAGAAGATTTTATATGGATAAAGCACATCCGTTAACTAGCCCAATGGTTGTAAGATCACTAGATGTTGATAAAGATCCTTTTCGCCCTCGGGAAAATGATGAAGAGATTCTTGGTCCTGAAGTACCATATCTAAGTGCAATAGGAGCATTGATGTACCTTGCTAGTCACACAAGACCCGACATATCATTCTCTATCAATCTATTAGCAAGGTTTAGCTCATGTCCTACCCGAAGGCATTGGAATGGGGTTAAGCATATATTTCGCTATCTACAAGGTACGAAAGATAAAGGTTTGTTCTTTTCTAACACCTCCAAAGAAGAATTAGTTGGTTTTGCAGATGCAGGGTATTTATCAGATCCTCATGTTGCTCGATCACAAACTGGATATGTATTTACATATGGTGGTACCGCAATCTCTTGGCGTTCCATGAAACAAACCATTGCTGCTACTTCTTCTAATCATGCAGAAATTTTAGCAATTCATGAGGCTAGTCGAGAATGTGTATGGCTAAGGTCTCTAATTCAGCACATACAAGAAGATTGTGGTCGTTTATGTGGAAAACAAGCTCCGACTACATTATATGAAGACAATGCAGCCTGTATTGCACAACTCAAGGAAGGGTACATTAAAGGTGACAGGACGAAGCATATTTCGCCAAAGTTTTTCTTCACCCATGACCTTCAGAAGAATGGTGAGATTAGTGTCCAACAGATTCGTTCAAGTGAAAATTTAGCAGATCTATTTACCAAGGCGCTTCCTACTGCTAC
This sequence comes from Suaeda aralocaspica, assembly GCA_016808085.1. Lineage (NCBI taxonomy): Eukaryota > Viridiplantae > Streptophyta > Magnoliopsida > Caryophyllales > Amaranthaceae > Suaeda > Suaeda aralocaspica. The sequence continues at coordinate 296,243 of PYUH01000078.1, forward strand.
ATTCAAGAAATTAGTTCATCAAATCGGGTTGCGTCATCTCAAGGATCTCAACGGATGATATCATGAGGGGGAGTCAATGCGCGCTGTACTCTTTTTCCCTTAGCTATGGTTTTTCCCACTGGGTTTTCCTGTTAAGGTTTTTAATGAGGCAGCATTGCACATGCGCATTATAAAATGATGTATATTTGCTTTATAATGGACATCCAAGGGGGAGTGTTATAAAATATTATTATTTTATGGATGTCCATTATACCCCTTAGGTATGATCTAGAATGTTCTGGATACTAGGGTTTATTCTACAAGAAACCCTAGTTTAAGCTTGTATATATATTTGGTACTGAATAAGAAAACAAATCAATTCTCCTCCCCAAAACACTCTCTACTAAAACCCTAGTTTATAATAAAAAAAGAGTTGTTTCCCTTAATAATGCTGTGAAAGTTTACAATTCCATGTATACAACTTCTTTTTGATAAATTCCCAAATTACTGTCCAATTCAGGATTTTAGTTTTCTTTTTATTTTTATTTTTTTATTTTTTGGGTAGACTGCTATTTAGAATAGCAATTTCTTAGGATCCTCCATAACTTCAACATTTAGAAAAAAAAAAAATTAAGCCTTCATCTTCTTCCTTAGTAATAGATCGAACCAACCACAACAAATTATTCTGTAACTCCAAAAAAAAAAAATAATAAAAAAAAACTAGAATCTCCCTCAATAAAATTCTTTCTTAGAATCTCAATTTTCAGTTAGTTGATTGATCTTTTTATTCAATTTGGGCATGTACAAAGAACATGATTTTTCTTTTTTTTTTTCTTTTTTTATATTGAAGTGGTGGCAAACCGGTAATCGTGGTTGTTTTGTTGACAACTCGCCACCGGTGCCGTCGGCTTCCACCACTTCGTGGTGTAAGCATAACCTCCATCCCTCATTAGATTGATGTTCTTGATCATGCCTTTTGTTTTGGTTTGTGTTCAAAATTCCATTGATTTTGGGTTTTGTTTATCTTCTTGCTTTTAGATGATGTTATTCAATTAATTTTGGGATTTCTAGCACTCTACTTCAGATTTTTTTTCATAAATATATATATATATATATTCATATCCAACTATTCATCCTTCGATTCTTTTCCTTCAAAATTCCAGATTTTTAAATTTTTTTAAGGTGAATTGATGGAAACCGCTATTTGAAATGACGGTTTTCTACTGAAAAATGAAAAAAAAAAATCTTATATAAAATACTGGTGCATAATGGGAATTTTGAAAAGTGTAACCATAGTATTGGAATTCAAAATTTTCCCAGAAAGCTCTCAATAAAAAAAAATCAAATCAAATAAATCAAATCAAATAAAATATAATAAAATAATCAAACCATTAACTCAAACCAAAATCATTCTTTGTAATTCAAAATTTCCAATTCCAAAAAATAAAATAATACTTCGTAATTAAAAAAAAAAAAAAAAAAAAAACAAAATCAAATCAAATCAAATCAAAGAATCATCATTCATCAACGAGCTTAAATCGACAAAAAGGGCAAAAATGATTTCTACCAAGCCACTCTATTATACACTCCTTATGGTAAACATGCAAACAAGGCAACTCAATCCCATTCCCTTTCCCTTTCTCTTCACCTCCAAACACCTCCAAACAAATAGCACACTCTCTCTCTTCTTCAACAACCACCACTCTTTCTCTCTCTAACCTCTCCACCACCGCCTTCTTCGCCGGCACACCTACCGCCACCGCCGTCGTCTCCACCACCGCCGCCACCCTTCCCCTCTCCCTCTCCCTCCTCCTCCCTATCGCCGCCACCATCTCCGGCGACACCTCCTTCGCATCCAAACTCACTAACACCGACATAACACTGCATCTCCTCCTCAAAACTATCCTATCGATGTAAAACCTAAAGTGCGTCGCCATATCAATGCGTGTTTGTTCTGGAACACTAAAATACACCAACATATCGGTCACAAACGACGTCATCACTGCGCTATTGCGGCGATCACATTGGATTGATCTATTGTCCTCGAGTTCTTGAGTTGACGGTGACTGGAGTTTCCGGTAACGGAAACTCAGGTTGATGAGGTCGTTGATTTCGACAGTGGAATCGATTTTTGTTACGGTGAATTCGTAGAGAGTGTTTCCGTTTAAGATCTTCATTGCGGATCGGATATCCGAATTGAGCGTGTTTCTGATTTGAGTATGTTGGTGATGGTTTTCAATGCTATAACATGGTGAGAGAAAGGGGTTTAAGTTAGAGAGAGAAAATTGGGGGTTTAGAAGAATAGTGTAAACATGGTGATGAATAATGAGCAAACCTTTATATAGTTGTTTGATGGCCATATTAATAAAAAAAAAATTAAGAATTTAATAATTAAAAATTAAATATTTAATTTATTTTATTTGGACATGGGATTGGAGAAATGGAGGCGGCGAAACTTTTGTTCTGTTTTTAGAAAACCCTACTCCCAACTTTCCGAGTTTTTTTTTTACTTAATTTGTAATCGTCAAAATTAATTAATGTGGTAAATTAATTAGTGGTGGTTTAGCTAGAGCTTAATCAATTAGTGTTGGTTTTATAATTAGTGGTGTGGGTTTTAAACTTGGCGTGCAAGGGAATAGAAGATGTAAGTGTGGATATCTTAAATATGAAGCCGCAAATACAGAACGTATAATATTTGATCTCACATATTGGATATTATTTTTCAAGATTTTAATCAACTAATTCTGTTGTCATCCATCATATAATAGTATTTCTAAATTAATTATGAGGATCTTCGATATGAACCTAAAAACAAATTAACAACAATTAATACATAATTTGGTTATTGATCTGTAATTACTTCGGATACTAATTATGGTGATATAAATAGTTTTTAGCATGTCTAAAGGTCTGTTTACTTCAGCGGAAAACAGCTGAACTGAAAGTTTTTTATAAAAGATTAATGAGTAGTAAAATAAAAAAAAGAGCTGAACTGAACGTAAATAGGCCCTAATTCTATTAATGACATGACTCTTAGTAAATTAACTACTCAAGCTAAATGATACTCCGTATTGTTTTTATAAGTCAAAGAGAATTTTTCCTCCCAATAAAATGTTATGATTGACAAGTCAATTCAACTAGAATTTGATAATAATTTTAAACTTGGTGTGCAAGGAAATAATGAAACATAATGTTCTAATAATCCTTCCATTTAAAATTCCTAATTCCTAATGTTGCTTATCCAAAAACTCAGTAAACTTATTAGTCTTTGAAAAATAATTTTAATACACGTATGACAGCAAGAGAATCATAGTGTCATATTGATGTAGTTCTATTCAAATTGAAGAAATCCAAACATACAATAAACTACCATTGTTTCCTATCATTTGCAACGATTAGTGTTGAATCGTTGCAAATATATAATAGGAAACCAAGGTCGTGGTAGACATGTTGCTCACAAATAAACAATACAAACATTGTTTTTTTTTTTTTTTTTTTAGGTTGCACGGTGTATAAGCAAGCTTACATTACGCATTCATGGGGGCTTCTAATTCACCCTTAACCGATAGATTGCACATCCAATACATTTAGTTAAAACCATAACTACAACATGCTCTAAGCGCAATTTCTAAATAGCTTTGATCTTGATTGGAATCAATATATATGT
>PYUH01000078.1:300924-393332 GCA_016808085.1 Suaeda aralocaspica
TCAAAAAAAAAAAAAAAAAAAATTTTTTTTTTTTTTTTTTTTTTTCAACATATATAATGATTCCAATCAAGATCAAAGCTATTTAGAAATTGCGCTTAGAGCATGTTTGTAGTTATGGTTTTAACTAAATGTATTGGATGTGCAATCTATCGGTTAAGGGTGAATTAGAAGCCCCCCATGAATGCGTAATGTAAGCTTGCTTATACACCGTGCACCTTCGACATGTGTATAAAATCACGCTCCGACTCTAACTGCCTAGCTAACAGTGCATGAGCAAGCGAGCTAGAGCCTCGATCATACTGCACCTCCCTTAGCTTGAATATGCATTGCCAAGTATGCTGTTGTTTTCTACTGCAAGTCTGGGATAGTAGTTAATGAGGAATGAAGAGCAGAGAATAAGCAGGGTAATACCATAATAGCATCACTTCGCGCCTCAAGTAAAGCCTCAAAAAGGTAGTTACAATGTATCATCAGACATCAGTACCTCACTTTCCGCCTCAAAAAAGGTTATTTAAACATCACTAATCATTCTTTTCCATAATCTAATATATATTCTAGTGCTCGAATCATTTTCCACAATTTCAGGTTCACCAGGAAAATTAAATATATCGGTTTTATACTAACAATTACAGGGTTTCAATTGATCGTTTCCGAAAATTTAAAGTTGGACCTTCTTGAGCAGGTCTTGTACTACATTGTCTTCTTTTGAAGCAAACATGTCGCAACTCTTGAACTCAAGAACACTGCTCAGCTAATATGTCTTAAACCAAATGCTCGGTAGCAATGTGTCATAACAACACCACTCGATCTCAATTTGTCTGAATCACCAACTTCATTCGCTTCCTTGAAATGCTCAATAATATGATGGATCAATTATCTTTTAACAGCACCATATGGCAGATATTGTTGCTTCCAATTGCTTCGATCTGAGAGCGAGGGATTAGATTGATGTTTGTTATATTAAGTAGTAATTTTTGACCTCTCTTTATTCTTTGATCAGCTTAATATTTAGTGTCTTTTAGCTGCTGTTAAGCTTTGTTAAGCATGTCATGCCTTTAGTAAGTACCTATAACAGCAGCAATTCGGAGCTTGTCTAACTTATGCAACTTAACAAGTCAATATACATGGACATAAAGCACTGTCTTATGCCCCGGCCTCATAGCCTTGACATATCAAGACTGCATTCATCGTGTCAAGGTAGCATGTTTTTATAAACCTTCGAGGCCTCAGTATACCTAATAAATGCAGGCTAAATTACCACTAATGGCATGCAACGTAATCAAATAATGATATGCTCATATGCTTTGCAGTCAAGAACATTTGAGTTCACCAAATTGCCAACATAATTTTTAACGCATAAGTCAGTATAAGCTTTATAAGACTGACATACCTTCAAGATCAGTAAGAAATCCAGAGATTGTTAGTTAATCGACCATTCATTCGGACCAATCCTTGTGCAATGTTTAGGACAAATAAGAGACCGGTGTTTTGTAAAATACGCAGTATATACATTTAATTTCCTATAATATCAAGACTTGATTTCCAAATTACATAGAATTAGTGTTCATCATGGTATATTGAAAGCTGTATTGAGCAATGACATCCAAATTAATCTCTGGTAATCACAGGTTAACAACTAAGCTTAAAAATAATATAAATGGAGAACGTACAAGGCACATACAAGAACAAGTTACACCAGCTTGCACCTCAATTCTGTCTCATGATCTAGGACATTGCTTGGCGTTTGATGTTCTATCAATAACTTTTGATCCTCTTTGAGCAGCGTATGGACAACTATCCAAACATGGCTCCTTCAAAGCATTATCATTTTCCGGTGCAGGAGGGGAAACCCCGAAATTGAACTGTCATATGTGCATACTTGTCATTCATTCTTAAATTTCTACAAAGTTTATGCAAGCTACTAATGTACGTAAAGCTAAATTTTTAACAATATAATAGAAAACAATATAAAATCAGACGTATATTTTTTTACCTGACAGCTATAGTCAGTAAAATTAGGTTCCATTACGAGTGGAATTCCCATATGAACTTTGAAGAATGTCTGAGGGACCATCATCAAAAACACAAAAATTATTTGTTAGTTGAGAAATTTTGCACAAAATTTGTGATTTTTATTATATTTTGTATTTATTTTTCTCGTTTTTTACTCACCTGAGTAGGAAGTTTACATGTATTTACGCAAATTCCCACACACTTGCTCTCTTCCAAGTACTTGCATCTCTCTACAAGAACCTACATACATTGAAAATCATAAAGCATGAACAACAATAGATCAATGCAACTAGTTTCCTATTATTGACAAAGACGATTTTAGCGGGAAAAGGTTGTTATAGTGAGAAGTTGAGGACTTTAGAAGGTATGTTATATAGCGATATGTGCAACTTATACGTATGGATGTATATATTGATAATGTAACATACTAACGCGTAATGATATCTATATTAAGAAGTTAACATACCCCACTTTGGCATGAAGATCCATCACGAAGTTGGATAGAGTTGATCGAGCATGGTCCCATGAGCCATTGACAAGTGATCACTGTCACTCTAGCTTCAAGATTAAGATCAAAGGGGAAAAGAGTAAATTCTTGTGTTTTTCTTTGTTAAGAAAAGCTTCATTTTAATTGAAAGAAGTACTATTTAGACGTAGTACGACAGTTGAGCTAATTAGGAACTTGTACTTGTGTAAACCGTAACTAAATATCACAACAGCAATATGTTAGTAGATTCATTATCACGTACCAACCATCATAGCAGCGATTCTCCCTCCTCCAATCGGGGTTATAAGCATTTGATAAAGTTCCAGTAGGTACGGAGGAAATAGAGATTTGAGTATTCGAACCTATAATCATCAAAGAAAGAATGTTGGTTGGAGTCTTCATGGTACTAGAAGTGAAATTAATTACACTAACTATATTTTTACTTTGTATGTTAAGAGTCCGATTTTTGTTACTGTAACAGTTGATTACATTTAACAACTTTTTTGAGTAGCTAATTATAAGTTTGTATAGAAATGTATGGCAATTGTAGATAACTAATAGTTGATAATTTAAACCCTTCATCTCAAACGGTCAAACCACTCTTGTAAAATAGCCTAGTTTTCCATTTATTTCATTTTAAGCCTTTTGATCTTAAATTATAAAAATTATTCAAGACAACCATCTAACAATTTAACAAACAACTTGGTCAAACCTTCTAATTTGGCGTCAAATAGAGTTTGTGGGCCTTCAGTATTTGTTAATAGGCCCACTGAGCCACTACTGAAGCAGTCAAATAGAGTTAAGTATAAAAAGAAACATTAATAAAATAACAATGGCCGTTTTAGCTCAGTGGTAGAGCGCGTGGCTTTTAACCACGTGGTCGTGGGTTCGATCCCCACAGACGGCGTTTTGTTAATTATTATTTTTTTCCCTTTATACCCCACAAAAACTCCTTTTCTCCCCTTTTTTTTTTTTTTTTGGAGGCCACCTCCACAAAAACCAAAAACCTCAATGAATCTAAACTATGTGGTCTATGTCCACTATCAATTATTAGTGCACAAGCGTATACAGTATACACAATTAAATTATAAGAATATATATTGTGGGAGAGTCACTCAAACACTTATTTTTGGTCTTACATAGTGTATTATTTAAATAACATCACACCAAGGGAATAAAAGTTTAAGACACAAACAAATCGAGGTAGGACACTATATCAAGACACCACACTACTAAAATTTAGCTTAATAAGGTACCATCAGTGATATAATAAAAATTGCCGAAGAAATGTAAAAGAAATGAATTACATACCGCGGCTTGATTAGTTTGTTGAGTAGTTTTACCAATCATTAACCCATTCACAAGTTCCATCATTCCATCATATCCTTCTTTCTTAGAATCCCATCCAACTTCCTGCCCATTCATTCATCACACCCACAATTTTCATACCAAAAAAAATAAAAATAAAAAGCAAAAACAAATATAGAATTGAAATTAAGTCAATTTTACCTCCACTAATTTCTTCCGAAATGAATTCATGAAGAAACCATCTAGCCAATTGGGTTTGTATTCTCTTCTAACCCCCACTTTTCCATCTTCTATCTGCAAAACAAAAAATAAATAATAATAATAAACATAAAAATCACAATTAAATTTAGTATTAAGTGATTTTACTAATTAAAATTATTATATTATTTTTGAGGAAATTTAAGGTAGAGTAATATGGTATACCAAATTGGAATAAGAACAAGAAAAGTGGAATTTGGGGAATTTAGTGTAAGATTTGATGTGTAAAGATTGATTAGAAGGAGAAATAAACAATGAAGGGGGTTGGAAATGAAGAGGGTGATAAAGTTTCTGCATAATTCCACTAATTTCATCAAAAGTTTGTGTGTAATATAAAGTAGGAAAAGAAACAAATAAAAACAAGAAAAAATAAATAAATTGACAAATGAAAGAATTGAAAGGGCAGTTTGTTTGTTGACCTTATATATATCTCTCGTTAAAGATAACGAATTCTTGCTTTAACTAGTTTTAGCGGGTAAAAACGTAAAGTAGCATTTAACTCATGAGTCATGACAAAATTCGACATTGTACTATCAATTTATCACGGTAAAAATATTGCAAATGAACTTTAAGTCTTAATTGTGCAGTGTGCACCCAACCACCTTATTATTATATTTAAAATGTAGTTATATGTTTGAAAAGTAATTAGTATTTGGCTCAAGCGATGCACCGGGAATACATGCAAAAAAAAAAAATTTAAAATTTGAAATTTGTTGTTTATTTTGCATTTTACTAAAATAATTACAATTTTACACAATTGACAAATATAACTTTAACAATTTAGGTATGATAATCAAATTAAATAAATGCAAGTGAAAAAAAGTTCGATTTGTATATAATCACCACTTGATCATATGCTCTTTTGGAAATAATTTGGGAATAGAATAAAAAAGATAATTAATGATTACAAGTGAAGAAACAAATCCAGATATATAAGTTTGATTCTTATTAAGTGACAATAAATCTTCTGTAGCTTAGTGGTTTAAATTACAATCTACAATTATTATATAGTGCAAAAGTGCAAAACGTAATTATATCATTCAAATCCAAAGGTCTTACCATAAGACCCTCACAAGAAACTTCTTATTTATTTAGAACACCGACTAAATGTTGAAACTTGAAAAAAAAAATACGGAGTAGTAAACATTCACACTGATGTTTGGGGAGTGAGCATCCTATACGTTAAAATTGAATAAAATTCTTAATGTTAAATGTTTTGATTGGGGGTGTATATAAATGTTATACTCCCATACATCGAGTGTAGAGAAGACTAATTGCTCACCATTACTCTAACTATTAGTTAATGATATAATCACTTGTCACTTCTGTCTGACGACGGATATGAGTCAGGGCTTATTTACATTTACTGAACAACTTAATTGATTGGAGCTAATAAATTGAAAATTTTTAGTATGTATTAATGATTTTTAACTATGGATTAGTAATGACATAGTAACAATATATATTGATATTCATCCACTAATCAGTATGAAACAAAAAAAATATTTCGTTATTGGTAGTTTATATATCATGAGACAAAAATCAGTAATACATTTTTATATGTGGTAGTCTCATATTTTTCTGAACGGTAATCCACTTATGAGGAGTTTTCATATTCTTGTGAGTGGTAATCCGGTATATTTTTGTTTCACTTCATGAATGGTAGTTTCATAATGTGTTTTCGTGAAAGTTGTAAACTAATAAATATATATTTATTAAATTGCCATAATCAATGTCATTAGCTAAACCACATTTAAAAAAAAAAAAAAAAAAACAAATTAGCAAATAAAAGAGGAGCTGAGCTGAGATGAATAAAACTGAACTGAAATTAAGCTAATGGAAACAGACCCTGTTATTTTGTGTTGAAATTTTGGGCAGTTCAATTCTTAGTGCAGCACTATTCAGTTCAGTTCAATTCAATTTAGTTCGATCCAGCCCATTTCTATTATAATTAATACTTTATTTCAGACTGCTTCAGTCAATTTAGCTCATTTTAATTTAGTTCAATTCAACGTTCAGTTCAATTTAACTATGTTTCAGTTAGAGCTGATCAACCTTAGCCCGGCCTGAAAAAAAGCGGGCTTTGGGCATGATATTTCCCTTCTGAATTCGGGCTATGCCCGTCCCAATTTTTTCAACTTTCCCGCGGGCTTTGACAACTTAAATTTAAAAAGTTTAGTTATTTTATTCGGCCCATTCCGAAAAAGTTCGCCAAACCCGTTCCAAATTTCTGGGGCATGGACAACAAAATTAGGCCCGAACCTAGGCTCGACCCAATTATCGGACATTCGTTAACATGTCAAACCCGGCCTGCCCATGATCACCTCTAGTTTCAGTCTAAAAGAACAACGCCTTACTTACATGGAGAATTGGAGAAATATGATTACTCAGATAAATGAAGAATAATCCTATTATACAAATATTTTCTCTTAATTTATATCCGTTACAATATTGCATACTCCATACTATTATGAAAATTATAAAAGTGAATATTATGAAAATCCATAATGTATTGAAAATATTTGGTAAGATACAATTTGCTGATATTTTATACTCCAACTCCATAATATCTATACACCAAAAAATAACATTAAAGTTATAAAAGTTCAACCTAAAAATAATACTTTTTCCGTTCCCTATTTTCCTTATCCATCACTATTTACTTCTTCAAGTGTATGATAAAATAATAGTAGTGGAGTCAAATTGAGGAAATAATTGATGAAAGAGAAACAACTTGTAAACAATAGTATGGTGATGTGTGAGTCCATCTTAATAAAAATATATTATAAACCTAATAAAATTGTTTGGTACAACATATGTAAAAAAAAAAAGGGAACAGAGGGAGTAGTGCGGATGGAGTTACATGTAAATACGTAGTATATACTACATATATTCTTATATGGAACGGAGGGTGTAGCAAAAATTTAAGTTACTTACAACCAAAATTCAACTTCCTATAATATTCAAGTTGAATTTTGGCTATAAAAAAAATTAAATTTCTAATGATACAAGTTAAATATAAAATTGTTAGGAAATGGCAATGCCATAGGTAATATAATATGTATTTCTTACATTTTTTTAGATATAAATAATGTACAAGTTTTTTTGTAATCAATTATCAAATAGTTATATTGTAATAGACAATTTATTTTGATACCAATAATTAGTGGGTCGTGCATTACTATTGTAATTAAAATGTTTCATATGTATTAGTGTATTACGGAGTAGATTATGTATTCTTGGTTTAGTATCCACATAACATTTATCAAAACCCAAATCCAAATTTACATGAGTTTTATCAAAACCCAAATCCAAATTTCAACTAAAGTTGTGTTCAATTTGTTTGATTTGATTTGAAAATTTCTGATATGATTTGATTAAGATTCAGAATATGTAACTTTTAAAATATACTACTCTGATATTTATTTCAATACGAAATTAAAAAATTTTACCGCTAAATAAAAATAAATAAATAAATATGATATGAAGTTTTCTACTCCGAATTGAGTTTTTTCGAGTTTGTCTGTTATGATTTAATATTTTTTCAATGAGAATCGGAATGCTTAATTAAGTTGAAATGAACATAGACTAATAAAGTAGTCTCTCCATTTTACTTTATTGGTTACATTTTAAATCATTTTCTCTCATAAAAGATTCCAAACGTAACCAATAAAGGAAAGTACTTACGATCGGGTTAATAGTTTCATTAGTTTTGTTGTTTCAAGAGCATTGTATCTCCAGCATTGCACGAAGTCAAACCTAGTTAAAACAAATAAACATCCAAACTAATTAGTACTCCCTCGGTCTTTTTTTAGTTACTATAAACTGACTTTCGGCACTATTTATGTTGCAACTTTGACTCATTTTGATGTTTAATAGGTGAGGAATAACATAGTTATATCAGATCTTATTTAATTCGTTTCAATGTATACTTTCCAAATACATTTTTAAAATTTTCTATTATATCAAACTCGAAATATTAACATTATAAGTTGTGTACTAAGAGATGTGAAAAAGTAAATGTAACAAATTAGCAAGTAGCAACTAAAAAAACGTAGTACAATTATAAACAAGGCTAAATCGCTGACAAATATAAAGCCCATTATTCCAAAAGTACACACCTACATTACAAGCCCAACAAAACTAAACTGAAATTACCTATGAATTGACTGAGCACTGAACTGGAGTTCATCGTTCATCGCATCAAAAGTTCAAAACCACTTCAACTGAAAAACTTTCGCTATAATTGACATATCTGCTACCCTAACTTTCACTCCTAATTTTCATAAACACTATATTCTTCTTCTAATTGCTTCTTTCTTCATTGACATTACGGGGGTTTATTGGCTTTGAAGCTTTATGCTTCATTTTAGGTAAATTTCTCACATTTTCCCCTCCTTTTCTTCTTTGTTTGGATTAAAAGCTTATAAAGATTTAATCTTTTAATGTTTTTAAGTAATGGGTATTTTTTTAATCCATGTTTTGATTGATTTTTGGATTGTTTATGTTAATATTAATTAATTTGATAGTTTGTAATTGATATTATGAGAAATTTGTTATTCAAAGAACCCATTTTTCCTTGTTAATTTTTGTGGGTGAACTTTTGTTTGATAAAAATTTCAGTTAGTTGAATTGGGTTGTTTTTGTTTTTGCAGTATTTCATTATCTCATTTTTTATTTTTGACTTTTGAATGTGTGAATATTAAGATTGCTTGTATCACATTTAGCTCATTTGTTGATAGCCTAATTAATGTCTTATGTTATTTTGTTAGTTGTATATATAATGGGTGATAGATATAGGACTATAGGAGTAATATAATGCTATATACTTCTTTAGATAAGAATTTTTTGTTATATAGCTCAATTGCTTAAGAAGGTTGAATGATTGAATGTATCGAACAGGAATGAATAGCTTGGGTGTTGAAAGGAAAAAGAAGCAGAAGTGAAAGGGATTGCTGTATTTGAATCAATTCTGGATGAACCGTGTCGAGGTTTAAATCGACATGGTTTTGATCCTAGTAGCAAGTGTTATTGCGTTCGACATAGAGATTGAATGCATGACATGATTTGCGGTTTTGTCAAGCACCGATCTGTCTATAGAGCTCTTATATCTAGATTTGTTAAAGCAGGACTTATAAACAAAGCGATTGAGACTTTTGACGAGATGATTAGTTCGGATTGCCGAGTTTTTAGTATAGATTATAATCGATTTATTGGGGTTCTTATCAAGCAATCCCGCCTTGATCTTGCTGAGCATTATTACTGCACAATGATCCCTCAAGGGTTTTCTTTGATTTCTTTTACATATTCGAGATTTATTTGCGCATTATGTGAGGTGAAGCATTTTGAGCTCATTGAGTGTCTTCTTGAAGATATGGAAAAAGTTGGATCTGTGCCGGATATATGGGCATACAATATTTATCTGCATTTGCTGTGCCAGGAAAATCGAGTAGATGCGGCTCTCAGTTTATTTCAGGACATGATGCAGAAGGGAAGACAACCTGATGTTGTGACATATACTATACTACTCACTGGATTGTTTAAGGCAGGAAAAATTGATCATGCTGTTGAGATCTGGCATACTATGATAAAGAATGGGTTTCATCCAGATGATAAAGCTTGTAGGGCTCTGGTTCTTGGTTTATGTGGCTGTGGTAAAGTTGATTTAGCTTATGAGCTTATTGTTGATACGATGAAATGCAGATCAACAATAGGCATACTGGTCTATAATTCTCTAATCAGTGGATTTTGTAAGGTCGACCAGATAAGAAAAGCGCTAGCTATCAAAGCCTACATGGAGAAAAATGGATGTCAGCCAGATCGCATCACTTATAATATACTCTTGGGCTATTGCTGTAATCAGCTTATGCTGGTGGAGGCTGAGAGACTGATGGAAAAGATGGAAAGAGCTGGACTTAAACCTGATTTATACAGCTATAACCAATTCTTGAAGGGTCTTTGTAAAGCTAAACGCCTGGACAAGGCGTACTTGCTGCTTGACGTAATGGAGGTGAAAGGGTTATGTGATGTTGTCTCTTACAACACTATTATTAGTGGACTTTGCAATAACTGTCACACCAAACGAGGTTATCAACTTTTTGAGGAAATGTCTCGTAAAGGTATCGTCCCCGATACTGTGACATATACCATCCTTATTAAAGCTTTTCTTAGAGAAGGTAGATCTAATTTCGGAAAGATACTTCTTGATCGAATGACAGGAATGGGTATCTTACCAGATTGTGTTTTGTATACCACGATCATTGATCACCTTTGTAAGGAAGGAAATATTGATGCAGCTCAAAGTGTTTTCAATGACATGGTAGAAAATGGAACAACCCCTGACATTATTGCATACAATGCTCTTATAAGTGGGCTTTGCCGAGCTTCTAAAATAAACGAGGCTATGCGTTTATACACTAATATGCAAAAGAGAGGATACTTTCCTGATGAGGTGACTTTTAAGTCGATGATTGGGGGGCTCGTGAGGGAAAATGAGATTTCAGTGGCTTGTGAGCTGTGGGACAAAATGATGGAGAAGGGATTTACTCTGGATAGATCGATCTCTGATAAGCTAATTAAGGAGCTCCGATCAAAAGATATTTCATTATAATTGTTTTGGGATTTAATTGACCCTATTGGTGAGGCGTGATTTGATAGCTTCCTATATTGATGGCCTTGATTTCATGAATTTTGAGAAAGAATCACTCTAGATTGGTTTAAATATTAATTTGGGCTCACGGCATCGTTTCATTCATATGTCTGTTGCTCTATTCATCAGCAGTGTCTTGCAATATTTGTGACTTATGATTTTGATGAAATTTACACTGAGCAAGTTATCACAAAGCACCGGTTAGACTCTAATATCATCTTGTAGTTGATGTCCTGGCCTTGTTTGATGCTAGTTTGGTTATTTGATTGACAAGATTGTTTATAATGAAATTACCAGGTTCATTGGGTTTTGGCTATGGGTCAAGTCAAGGCTAGAAGCAAAGTGGATGTGCTTGAAGGCAAGGACAAGTGGAAAACCTGCATGGTTCCAATCTGCAGCTGAAAGCTGGTAGGATGTTTTTGCCTTTTCTTATGAATACATGTGAATTGGGATATATGTTTCCTGAACTTAAAACTTTAGCTTTGTACATCAAAGTATCTAATTATAATGTTGTTGGTTTGGTGATCTCATTATTATTTTACTGATATGGAAATTAGTTGCTCGTGTTTGCTAATAAAACTTAGGTCGAATAAACAATTTTCATTTGATATTTAATCATATGATATCTTTGAAACCAGCTGTTATGTGAAGTATTAACTTTTAAGTTTATAGTGTAGCTTAAGGAGTTAAGGGTTTCAGCCCCCTTAATTTTTCCAGGTGTTTCATGGTCATTACTTTGAAAACGATTGTGTGTTGTTTTCTGTAGATTGCAATACCTCATTTGCACGTAATATGTGGACGAATGTCTACTTATAACTGTGGCACATCTAATCTTACTTTAACAATATTTCTCCATTTGTGTTTGTTCAAGCAGAAATACTTCTTTGAGCAATTACTTCTTTCTATTTCTATAAGGGATAAGTTACTCATCATGTGCTTAGTTCAGTATTTTAGTCCTCAAGAAAATGGGCCTTATAGATAGGATCTTCCTTTCATTTCTCACTGCACAGTGGTAGAGCGGTAGTCCTTAATTCCTTACCGAAAGGACCTCACTATACTTTATGTAGTTTCTTAATTCTCTTCTCTTGTTGTCTTTGCTAAGTGTTGTGGCTTGGGTGCTAAATTAGCAGGCTCTTCATAAATGGAGGTCCTAAAAAAAATTTAGGAATCAAAATTACATATATGATTTTTTTGTACTGGCTGGAAAAAGGTCCTATGTCCTTATGCAGAGACGTAGAGTCCAATGCTTATCCTCCTGCTCAAGCCCTTGAGTTTGATCTATTTTCCATTTCTTTTTTGATTGTGTAAATATTTTGCATTGCAATCATTCTTCTGCACTCTAGAAGTCTCACTGTTGCGAAAAATGGTCTATGGATTTCCAAACTGTTACTCTAATATTTAGGTTTTTGAGCATTTAACATAATTGGTTTTCCCACACATTGCTGATACTTATTTTTAATTTGCGTATTTTAGAATTTTGAGAATGGAAGCAATTGAAGGAATGGTAATTAGTAAAATTGCGTGAAGAAATTCATAACAATCCCTTTAGCTATAGGAATTTAAGCAAAAGCTAGCTTTGCAGCTCTTTTCCTGTAGAATCATCTTCACTTTCTATTTTTGATATATATATATATATATATATATATATATTCTGGCAGAATCCTTATTTTGCTCCCTTCTAAGTTTGACAACTAGTAGTAGCAAGGTAGAAATTTGCTTATGAATAACATGTGATATGTGGTGGTTTATAGTCCGTTTGTTTAGGAGGAAAACACTTTCACGGAAAATGAATTTCCATCATTTCCCCATTTTTCTTTGTTTGTTTTTGTTGAGAAATGGAAATCGATTTTCTCAAAGGTGGAAAACTTGTCTTTAAAAAAGAAAATCCATTTTCCCTTTGTAAGCAAGGTATGCCACATTTTCCTTCCCATTCCATACTCTTCTATTCCTCTCTTTACATCTTCCCTCCCCCCCCCCCCCCCCCTTTCCTCACAATTTTCTTTTTCACCATGAGTTTTCTTCCACCAAAACAAAGGAAAACTTGTTATACAATTTTGTTTTCCGTTGAAAACTATTTTTCTTAGAAAATTATTTTCCATGAAAAGTGTTTTTCATTAAAACTAACGGAGCCTTGATAATTCATTGAGTTATCCCATTAATGATTTTGTCGAAGAGTCTAGGCTTTGGTATTGCAAGATACTCAGACTGATAATTTAGTGTCATTACTATCACTAACTTGTGAATCTATCTACTTCAGCTATCCCTATTTTAATATTTATTTATTTCGAAAACATTTTTATTTTTGAAGGGCCTTTATGCATAGCTGAGGATTTATTGAAATATTGTCCTATTTTTAGTGTTTTTTGGTGAATGAACTGTTTGTTATTAGCTGATGTTCTAAGCAGCCTGCAGCTTATGGAAAGTTTAGGCTGTTAGGGAGAAGTGAGTAAACAGTAGTCTTTGAGTGATTGAAATCTGGAAAGGTTATAAGTTCCCATGGTTGTAGTATATGAGTCCTTTGACGACTTGCTGCTGGTAACTTGGCCATTTGGGAAATGTAAGGATTGCACACTTGTACAGTTGTACATTGATTTGTTTCTACTTGGATGAGAGAAGTTCTTTTATGCCATGTAGCTCTTTATCTGTGTAACTGTGTTAGGGTTGTGTTTCACGGTAAGTCATAGAAATGATGGACATTATAGAAGCTGATGTTTGATGGGTTTCTTCATGGATATGGCAATTAATATTGAGGTTTTACATCATAACACCCCCCCCCCTCTTTTCCAGCCACTCCTCTTTTTAAACATGATTCATGTTGCTTGTTGAGGTATTTGGAACTGGGTAGCTCAAACTTGAAAGGTTTGAATTGCATTTGAGTGAGCTTGAGAGTTAGATTCCTTAACCATAATGTTGTCTATTTGCATATGCTACTTTAGTGCAAAACCTGAACCGTGTGCAAACTGTACTAAAGTCTATCATATGTCTCATGATAAGCTTAATCTATGGCCAAATCTCTTTTTTGATACAACTCCTCAAATCCAGATGTCAGAAATCTTCTTTAGGCCATATCCTGCTTTTGACTCTGTTGCTACTATTAACAAGACAATATCTGATAATTTGGACCTCGGTGTTCGCAGAGCCGATATCTTTAGACAGAGGAGAGAGGAGGGGGNTAAAAGGGGGGGGGGGGGGGGGGGGGGGGGGGAGGGGAGTAGGAGTTGACACAGCAATCATGAAACAAATTCCAGATTTTAGAAGACTACCTGTTTGTGCACACATTTCAGTTTGACACCTACACGTACACGCATTTCAGGTTACTTATCTACTGTGTTTCATCAAAGTTCTGATCTCAAGAGCATAAGTAAGCATACACACAACACAGTACAATATCACACAAACTTTTCATTGTTTTTACTGAAATACGGCATCTATGTTGTGACCATACCTATGATAGTGTTACAGATTTTTTGTTGATCTGTTTGTTTTCCTGTTTTGTGTTATTCGGATAATATTCTGTTTTGTGTTGATGGGATGACATGTGGGTTGTTGCTATTAAGAAAGATTCCTCCTACGCTCCTGTTTTAGGAGTAGCCAACTCTTGTTCTTTCTTCCTGCAAAGTGATATGAATCCTATAACGGCTTTTAATTGCATATACATAATCTTCTATCTTTAAGCCTGAATTATCAAGAGACTTGTAGGGTTTATGTTTAACTTCTGCATTCGATGTTCCAATGCCTTGCAACATTAAAGTAATGATGTCTATTTTAGTGACAGGCTAAACTGATGCGAACTTCACTTGTACATTTTTAGATAGCCTAGGGTCTTCTTACAATGTGACTATTCATGGCCAAGCTGATATATTCATAATTCCAATGAAAAGACTAATGCTTTCAATTCTATCTAAGTGCCGTATTTTATGTTGAAGGAAGTTTTTAATTAGCTTCTCATTTAGCTCACTCCCTTTTCCTCAGTTTCAGATTG
Source organism: Suaeda aralocaspica (assembly GCA_016808085.1). Taxonomy (NCBI): domain Eukaryota; kingdom Viridiplantae; phylum Streptophyta; class Magnoliopsida; order Caryophyllales; family Amaranthaceae; genus Suaeda; species Suaeda aralocaspica. Next base: position 315,622 of record PYUH01000078.1, read on the forward strand.
CTTCAGTATTTGAAAAAAGGGACATAAACATTGGAACGGCTATCACTCCACAGCCCCACCGTAAATGGTGATGTACACTTGTACTGTTGAAGTGCTTGAAATGACCTTGTAGATATCGTTATCTTGTGTAACTCTTATGTGGTTTTGAATAGAAAATAATAGGATGTATAAATAGTTTCTTCATGTAATTTTATGCAAATTTGGTTGATTTATGTTAATAATTAGCGGCATTATGGTTTTGAATTTTTGGAGCTGATCATAGGAATCCAGGGTATACAGGAATACAGAGCTGATTTTTTTTTCTTCAATTTTTTTGAAGTATCTGTTTTGTGCTATGCCTATAACTCCTTTTGAACACTGCACCGGTTACTGTTCTCGTTCTGCGGACTTAATACTCAACATTTTTAAAATTTGGTTCCTTAATCGAATAATTGATTTGTGATCTTTCGTTTGGGCTTAATTAGCTTATATGCATTGAGTGAGCGAGTTCATTGGTTACTAATTATGCTTGTATTGGAATGAATTTCTACTGACTTAGCTTATATGCGTCGAATTCCTTAATTTCTACTCGAATTTAACTTCTTAAGCTCTTGAGCCCTTTCTTTGTAATCAAGTACATAGTAGTTTTCTATGTTAGCAGGTACTTTGTTGCATAAAGATGGCGCTGGTGGTGGCGAATACAATGTGGTGGTAATGAAGATGGTGAGTGTGGTGAAGCTATGTAGCATGGGTATTTCTAATGGGTTGCCATCCCCGAACCCGATTCGTCCCCGTATTAGGGACGATTCAGATTCTTCATGTTATAATTTACCGTACCCATTAACAATATTTTTTAGAGTAGCCGCTTTCGGTCCTCGTATCAGCAGTGACGAAGCTTTCNGTGGCGAAGCTAGGATCTCCGAAATGGTGGGTCACCATCAATTACGAAAGTACCCCCATAAAATTTTGGTCTAGTTTTCGTGTCTATTACATAACTGATTTCGATCCAAAATTTATTGTATTAAAAAATATAAAAAACGAACAAACATATGAAGTATGCACTTTAATCAAATGGAATTGGGATATATGAAAATGTCATTGAATTAAAAAGGGGTAAAAATGTAAAAGCTAAATTGAGAAAGAAAACTATAAAATATGAAAAAGTGGAGTGCTCCAAAAAAATTTGGGTCTAATTCGTAGATGATTTCAATCCAAAATTTATTCCCTCAAAAAAAGAAAATAAAAATAAATAAAAATAAAAATCCAAAATTTATTGTATTAAAAATTTATAAATGAACAAACATATGAAGTATACACTTTAACCAAATGCAAGTGGGCTATATGAAAATGCAATTAAATTAGAAAGGTGCAAAAATTGAATTGAAAAGGCTTAATTTTAAAAGAAAACTATAAAAATATGGAAAAATTGTAAAACTTGGCTACTAGACTTGATCATGTGAGTGGTGAGACATTCCATAAATTGCCAAACAACTTATCCACTAGGCCACCAATACATAATAATAATTTGATTATGTTATCATATATATATATAAGGGGTTTTGTTGGGCAATGGTGGATCACGTGACCCGCCATGCACCAATGTGGCTCCGCCACTGCGTATCAGCATTCGTTTTCGATCCCGTTTCCGACTCCGTACAACCTAGTGGTGAAGAAAGTAGTGGAGAGTATAAAATAGATTTGTGTGGTTAAATTTAAGTAAAAAAGGTAGAAAGAGGTGCAAATATACCGATAGAGGGTGAATTTGAGCAACAGTAGAGTGACCGACACGGGAAAAAAATATGGTCAGCATTGGAAAATAAACATTAAATTCCTTCCGACAAATAATAATTAGTTTAAATTTCTTTCCTTAAGTTTTTTAAAGAGGTTTCTCCTCACAATTTCTTTAAAAAAAAAAAATTTATTCCCACAATTTTTCCAATCAAAAACATTATTACTATAATCATTTTTATTTCATTCTGTTAAACCCTGGCAAAACCTCAATTGATTGCACTGAAAATTCACATCACACACATAACAAAATGACGCTTTATCAATCTTTAGCAGACAAAATGAAATTTCTAACCCTTCTAAATTCCAACACTTTTCAATTTTTCCGACACTTTTCTATTTCCACTGCTCAAAATCCACGCTTTAGTCGTATTCATTCGGAAGCAAAAGAAATCTACCCAAATTTGTCTTCTGTTTTTTCTACAGGTGAAAAAAATTTCTGACGTTTTAAATAAACTTTCAAAAAATGGCACCAAATATTTGAGTAGATATGAACTTGTTCAATGCGTTAAAAAGTTCTGTAAAAGTGGCCAATATCAGCAATGCCTTGAGGTAATTTAACTAATTTTTCTTTTGAAATTATTAATGGGTTTAATTTTTTGTTTGATTGTTTTTTACCTTAATTAAGTTAAATTTGGTTACTTTTGATATGGGTTTTGGGGAAATTTTGTGGGTTTTTGATTTTATGCCTTTTAAAGTTGCTTATGTTTGTTGAATAGAAATTCATAAATATCGAATCTTGTGTATGTTTGATGTGGGTATTGAAGAAAATTTGTGGGTTTTTATTCTATGTTAGAGAGATAAACGGGTGTGGGTAACCCAACAAGGATAAGAAGAGTCAAACCAGTCTACAAGCCTAAAAGAGATTTCCATTCTAAAACCAATTGATAATAGAAAGAGTAACTCCTAGGCGTATAAACTAATTAAACATGTTCTCTTTCTCCGATATGGGACAATTCACTAGTGTAAATCATCTGGGATTCAACATTTTATATAGGTTGAATTTGATGATAAGATTTGCTGAATTTTAAATGGTATTAGTAGAAATGTAGAATTATAATATAAAAATGGGTATTGAGATATTACCTTTGTTACAATTGTTAGTCACTGCATTATTGTTGTTGTTTTGTTTTCCAATTTTTCATGTCTAATTATATTGTTGGCATGATTTTGAGTTTGGTTATTAGTTAGAATATGATTAATTGGTTAGTTTCTGATGATTGAAGTATATATCAGTTAAAGTGTAAAATCACTAAAATGTGAAATGTGTGGTGTGTAATAGTGATTTTTGTGCTTGGTTTTACTAAGTGACGTTTTGTATTGTATTTGTGTTGCTAAATTTGTATGTTTTGGAGTTTAGACCTTTTGGTTGGAGGAGAATTGTGTTCCTTTTGATTATATAGTTTTGAATGTTGTGAAATTGTGTCAAACAGATCTTGGAATGGATGGAGAAAGCTCAAATACCCGGAACAGATTATGCGTTGCGTTTGAATATATTGTATAAACTAAGGGGGATTGACGAAGCCGTGAAGTACTTTGACAGTCTTCCTCTTGATGCTAAGTCAACTTTCACATATGGTACTCTTTTGTATTCTTATTGTTCTGAAAAGATGAAAGATGAAAGCTGAAGCATTGGCTCTTTTCAAAACAATGGGTGAGATTGCAAACACTGACGTGGCCTTTAGCAACCTGATGTGTCAAAATCCTTTGTATTGAATATTGATGTTTTCAATAATACGAAGTAATTTGTTGGTGAAAGGATTTATAGACTAATTTAAGCTGTAAATACTAAATACGGAGTAGAAACTTGACCTCCAAGTTCAATTTGGATAAGCTGTGATACGGCATAGAAACTTGACATCCAAGTTCAATTTTATGATTTTTATTTCTCGGAGGTCAACCTTTTCTACCCAGTATTATATTGAAGACACAAAATACTTAGTCAAAATGAATTTTACTCCCCTAGTTACTCCGTGTCTGTATGAAAATTATATTTAGTCAAAATTTTTATATTTAGAAAGTACATGTACAATATGATGGTTAACGAATCAAATAAGATTTCATTTAATTTTAATATTTGAAAATGTATATAAAACCATTAAAGTGAGTCAAATTAAAGTACATACATAAATTATAAATAGTGTCAAAAGTAAAAACATAAATAGCATCGAAAGTTAGTATGTAACAATTAAAAAGAAATGAAGGGAGTATAATTATAACTCGAATTGTCATAAGGTCACAGCGCCTAGCCCAGACGCTGGTGCCATGTTGTGGCAGCGTCTAGAGCTGTCAATTTGGGTCAAATTGGATGATTTTTGATGTGATATACTGATCTGAATATAAACTGATAATTAAACAAGTAAACCGTATGAGTTCTAACAACTAAATTAGGTTGAACTGAAAACAACCTAGTGACTTGAATTGAAATAACTACAAAAATCTTAATAAACTATAATAATATATTTGTTATAAAATATTATTATTTTATGGATGTCCATTATACCCCTTAGGTATGATCTAGAATGTTCTGGATACTAGGGTTTATTCTACAGGAAACCCTAGTTTAAGCTTGTATATATATTTGGTACTGAATAAGAAAACAAATTAATTCTTCTCCCCACAAATACTTTCTACTAAAACCCTATTTTCATAACACGTTATCAGCACGAAACCCTAATCACTGAGCATACAAGGTAACTACTATCAGGTACGTTTTTTCTTATTTACTTATAATTATAGTTNATATTCCGTATAATTATGGTAGAATATGTACTTGTTTGCAATTATACGGAATATTGTTATACGGAATATTGTTGCAATTCATGATTCTACCATAATACTCTTTTCTCAATATTATTTGGCAAACAAACATATTAATATCAGGTACGTGTTTGTTTGCAATTCATGCAATTCACCCCATAATACTCCGTATACAGAAATTATAACNACCCCAAAGTCTAATACGAAGCTGTTGCAATTCTACCACCCAAATTTGTTTGCCAAATATTCCTCCTAAACTCAACTTCATTAATATGTTTATAAGTGATCATGAATTCATGATTGTGATTCACTTGTGTGATTATAATTGGGATTATGTGTGATTCAATTGTGTGATTTATTGTGATTTTTATTGTGATTGTGATTATGATGATGATTGTATGATTTAATTGGTGATTATGAATCTGATTCAATTATTGTTATGTTATTATTGCAATTTTGTGTTCTGCAATTTATTCTGATTTATATATGTTGATTTAATGTAATTTATCTTGATTTGTTTAATAACTGTGTTTTATGATCGTAATCTTATTCATTTATTAACTTTGTTATCTTGATTTATCCTGATTTGGTGATGTTATTGTGATCTTAATCTGATTTGTATAATAATAATATTACCTTTATTAGATTAGATTAATAGGGATCCTATTCAAACCAATTATTACATAATTTCGCAACAAGCAGCGCATATTGGAATTCAAGTTTTGCGTCCACTTTTGTGGATTAATTCGCGAAGAAAAAGTAGTTGGTCTTCTTTAATTATTTTCCAATGAAATAGACAATTTTATGTATTTGGCTGTAATTGCATACACCATACAATTATACAAAGCTATTGAAAAAGCCCATTTAATTTAAAAAAAAAAAAAAAAAAAAAAAAAAAAATGGAAAATGAAGAATAACGGAGAACTGGAGAAGGAAGAGAATCACTTAATTATCAGATTAATATACAGGTTTCATAGTTAGAAAGTTTTGCAACTTAATTTTGTTCACTGTTTTGAGGAAGCGAGTTTTTTTTGCTACAAAACGAATTAGTGGATTGATTATTAATAATAAAATAATAATAATAATAATAATATATGACTATTGACAGCATAAATCGTTTAACAACATATAATTAGCTAGTTTATCATTCACTAAAGAAAACGACCAAATAGCGACGGATATTTGCGACGGAATAAAATTCCGTCGCAAACATGTAGTTTGCGACGGAATTCACTCCGTCGCAAATTTTGCGAGGGATTTTCAAGTTTTTGCGACGGAAATATTTCCGTCGCAAATTTTGCGAGGGAATTCGCAGTATTTGCGACGGATTATTTCGTCGCAAAAAAGTGACAAAAAAAAATCAAAGCAGTGAGGGTATTTGCGACGGAATTTTTGTTTTTGCGACGGAAATATTTCCGTCGCAAAATCCGTCGCAAATGTCGTCGCATATATCAAACACCAAAATACCTGATTTTCCTTCAAAAACAGAATACAACGCAAACCCTTCTCCTTATACCGTCCTCCTGCCTAACACTCCTTCTACAAAAACACTCCTTCTTCTTCTCCTTCTATTCCGGCGGTTTTCCGACCTTATTCCGGCGCCCTTCCGTCCTTATTACGTTGCCGTCGTTTTTTTTTTAATTTTTCCGTCGTTTTTTTTTTTTCCGGCGAACTTCTCAACGGTTTTAAGGTTATTTCCGGCGGTCTTCTTGCAAATTTCCGGCGCTCTTCTTCCTTTCTTATTCCGTTGTAGTGATTGTGGTAAATATACTTAATTTCGTGTTTTTAATTTCGTTATTTTAATTTCGTTTTTTTAATTTTTTGTTATTAATTTCGTCTTTTTAATTTCTTGCAAACTCAATTGTCTTCGTGTTAGGGTTTTAATTTCGTGTTAGGGTTTGTAATTTCTTGATTTTAATTTCGTTTTTTTAATTTTTATCTTTTTTTTTTTAATTTTTTTCGACGATTTTTGGTTGTTGATTTGGTTTTAATTTCATTTTCTTTATGGGAATTCATTTGTGATTTTGGTTGTTGATTTGGTTTTTTCGAGCATTGGTTGTATCGATTTGTGATTGTGGTTTTTGATTGGTGTTTTGATGTGGTCTTTATGCTGAACTAAACAAAACATGCTGATGTTGTGGTTCTTTATACGCTGGTTTCGAGAACAAAGATCAACTTGTTACTATAATCAAGTTGAAGTTGCGAATCTGGGTTACTATAATCAACTTGAAGTTGCTAATCTGTGATTGTGGTTTTCGAGCATTAATCAGCAGCAACTACTGTTATATAATCAACTTGAAGTTGCTAATCTGTGATTGTGGTTTTCGAGCATTAATCAGCATTATGTTATTGCTTGTACCACTCTATCTGTTACTTATTGGATTAACTACGTTCTTCATATGTGGCGAATCGACTTAACAAGGCCATTCTATAGTTTTTATACAATCATAAAAACTAGTGTGGTGTATGTTTTAAAATCAACATTAACTAACACAAATAGATAGTATTGCCTTAGCTACTTTCTGAGATGTACCTTATTATTTTGATTTCAGACAAACTACGGACTAAGATTATAGAACAAGATTTTTTTTACTATAAAATCTTAATTATTTAGTAGATCATAACTTAAACTTAACTTGACTTTGATCTATATTTAAGATCAAGAAGTAAAGCGCCATTTTTTATTCCATTGATAAAGTTGGTTTTTCTTTCACATTCTTCCATCTTATTCCATTTTTATTATCATCCTCATAATTCTCACTCTGATTTCTCATCTTCTTGTTGACTTTCACTTCCATTGCACTTCCACTCTTTGTTTTACACTCACTTTTCACCTCTCCATTTCCATTTCGGGCCAATTTGACCTAAAACACATGTAAGGGTACTTTGGTATAATGTAGACTTTGTAACACTTGTAGTTAGTCCTTTTAAGGATGTTTAGCTTAGTTATAGGTTAAATGAAGAGATATGTGAAAAATGGGCACATTGACCCATTTCGGGCCATTTCGGGCCAATTTGAACCTAAAAACATGTAAAGGGTACTTTGGTAAAGTAGACTTTGTAACACTTGTAGTTAGTCCTTTAAGGATGTTTAGCTTATTTATAGGTTAAAATGAAGAGATATGTGAAAAATGGGCACATTTTGACCATTTCGGGCCATTTCGGGCCAATTTGAACCTAAAACACATGTAAAGGGTACTTTGGAAAATGTAGACTTTGTAACACTTGTAGTAGTCCTTTTAAGGATGTTTTATTGAATTTATAGGGTGTAACACAAAATTTTGCCTTTTAGACTTATATGAAAATTATGCGTAATTAATTTTAATTGTGTTTTGTAGGAGACCTACCAGAAGAAGCTTGAGGAAACAAGCAGTGACGGAGTCAGAGAACCCCCGATGAGTTATATTGGGAGGCATCTGGTGGTCGTAGCAAGAAAGGTCGCGTGAGGGTTCTGGTGTGGTGCGGACCTGTATTACAGCTCTTCAAGCTCTTTCGAGAAGATCTGGATCATCAGCAATACACGCCATCTGTGCTTTCTCAAATGAAAGACATTTAGAGAAAACATGTGGAGAAGGTGCGGGGGAGGTGCGGAGGGAGGTGCGGGCTGAGGTTGAGGAGAAGGTGCGAGCCGAGATGAGGAGAAGATGCGCGCCGAGTTTGAGGCAATGCAGAGGACACAGAAGGAGTTTATGGAGCAGCGATGAGTGATTCGGTAGCGACAGCTGTTCACCTTTCCAAATTCAGCGCGGGACTCAACAGACGACGACGGCAGCGGCGCCGGGCAAGGGATGCAGCTGTAGATAGATTGTCTTGTTCCATATAACATACCTTAGCTCCATTATTATCATTGTTAAACTTTAAAACTATGAAACTATTTAAAGGCGGTTATATTAGGCATATGTACATTGAAATATATAATTGTTGGAAAATAATTGTCCTTATTTGATTAGAATACATAACGCGTCAGGTCGTACAGGTTCACAGGCACAAATACAAATAAACAATCGAAACATTAAAAATCCGTCAGTTTTTTTACGACGAATATACGTTTGCGACGGATTTTCCGTCGCAAATTTTGCGAGGGAATATTGCGAGGGAAATTCCGTCACGAAATTTGCGAGGGAAATGCGACGGAAATCCCTCGCAAAATTTTGCGACGGACTTTTGCGACGGAAATTCCGTCGCAAATTCGAGGGAATTTTGCGACGGATTTTCCCTCGCAAATTTGCGACGGAATTTCCGTCGCAAAAGTCCAGACTTGCGACGGAAATTCCGTCGCAAATTTTGCGAGGGAAAATTCCGTCGCAAATGAAACGTAATTCCGTCGCAAATTTTGCGAGGGAAATTTCCGTCGCAAATGAAACGTAATTCCGTCGCAAAAAGTTTGCGACAAAAAAAATAGCGACGGACCATTTGCGACGAAAGTCCGTCGCAAATTACATTTTGCGACGAAAGTCCGTCGCAAATTACATTTTGCGACGGAAATTACCGTTTTTGCGACGGAATTATTCCGTCGCAAAAAAGCTGTTTTGTTGTAGTATTCATAATATATATATAGTGTTTTGGAATTTGTCTATACAGTATATATGTATTAAGTAAATTTGTCATTGTTGATTACTTGACTCATTTTCAATAAATTCGTGGCATATATAATAGTTCCTAATTTGCAATATTATTTTGATATAGTCAATCATGTCAAACTTAGCCAAACTTGAATTTGCGGCCCTTGATATTACTGGAAAGAATTATTTGTCTTGGGTATTGGATGCTGAAATTCATCTAGATGCAAAAGGTCTTGGAAAAACTATCAAAACAGGAAATCAAGAAAACAGTAAAGACAAAGCTAAGCTAGATATTCCTTCGCCATCACCTTCATGAGGCCCTTAAGACTGAATATTTAATGTAAAGACCCAATGGTGCTTTGGAATAATTTAAAGGAAAGTACGACCACCGAAAAAAACGTTATCCTCCCTCCAAGCTCGTATGAATGGCTTAATTTAAGATTACAAGATTTTAAATCAGAAGTGAGTATAACTCAGCCATGTTTAGAATCAATTCAAACTGAAATTATGTGGAGAAAAAATAACTGATGTGGATATGTTGGAAAGACATATACCACTTTTCACAAGGATAATCTCTTATTGAGTAAACAATATCGTGAAAAGGGCTTTAAAAAATATTCCGAATTGATATCTTGTCTTCTGTGGCTGAACAAAATGATGAGCTTTTATTGAAAATTCAGAATCACGGCCAACTGGCTCTAACTGCATTCCCTGAAGTGATGCGCATCCCATAGATGGATACAAATTATCAATAGAGGCCCTCCAGCAGCAGTGGCGAGGTCGTGGTGGAAGTCATGGCCGCAGAAGAGGTCGTGGATATTATAGAGGTAGAGGTGGTCATTCAAAAACTCATATTCTCACCGGAGTGGGATAATGAGGATGGTAGTAAAAGCATGAGAAGGCTAAAGTGAGACTATGTGCTACCGTTGGAGGAGGAAAGGCCACTGGTCTCGTATATGTCGTACACCAAAGCATCTTGTTTGACCTTATCAGCAGTCTCTGAAAAAGAAGGAAAGAAAGTGGAGACTAACTTGGTATATGAAAATGGCGAAGGTGATTGATAATGGTGATACAACTCACTGGAGTGCAGATTTCTTCACCACCCCTGAAGGGAATAATTAAGTCAATAATAATTATGTCTATTGCAATAAAGATTTAGTAGTTACATTCACAAATTAGTTAGACATATTTATGTTATTTACTTTGGCTTTGTTATTTTATGCATGAACTTGATTTATAGTCTGTTTTGTGCTTAAGACTTTGTACTTTAATCTTATTTTAGTTACTTTGAATATTTGGATATTTTAGAATGTATTTACTTTCTATATTTTATTTGAAGAACATGAATGCTCTCCAAGCTCAATTAACAAAATGGTGAAGAAATATGTCTAGCTGATAGTGCAACTACTCATTCAATACTTAAAAATAAGAGAGATTTTTCTCAATTGATGATGAAAATTAAGTGTGAATACTATATCCGGTAGTGCAAACATTATTGAGGTCCGGAAGAGCAACTATATTGATGCCTATGGGAAAAAAATTCGAAATTATTGATGCTGTAGCCCCTAATCTCAAAGAAAATTATTGAGTTGTTAAAAGATATCCGTCAAAACGGATACCATATTGAGGACAATAAGAGAAGGAAATAATGAATTCTTCAAATTACGAGTATAACCCAAGGCACTAAGCAGGTTTTGGAGAGATTATCTGCACTCTCCACTGGCTTGTACTACACAAAGATTAATGTTATTGAACATATGCTATTGTAAACCAGAAGTTTACAGATAGCTTTATAGTTTGGCATGACCGGTTAGGCCATCCCGGTCTCAATGATGCGAAAAATAATTGAAAATTCACATGGACATTCTTTGAAGAGCCAGCAGATTCTTCAAAATGATTACTCTTGTGCTGCTTGCTCCAAGGTAAGTTGATCATTCGGCCATCACCAGCGAAAAAAATTATGAATATATTCTTTCCTTGAACGTATACAAGGAGACATATGTGGACCAATACATCCACCATGTGGACCATTTAGATATTTATTGGTTTTAATCGATGCATCGACTAGATGGTCACATGTGTCCTTACTATCAACCGCAACTGGCGTTTGCGAGGTTACTTGCTCAATTGATAAGATTACGAGCACAATTTCCAGATTTTCCTATTAAGAATATACGTCTGGATAATGCTGGTGAATTTACTTCAAAGGCTTTTAATGATATTGTATGGCTATTGGAATAAATGTTGAACATCCTGTAGCACATGTCATACACAAAATGGTCTTGCAGAATCACAATTAAAACGTCTTCAGTTGATTGCTAGACCATTACTTATGAAGTCGGATCTACCGATTTCTACTTGGGGACATGCTATTTTACATGCTGCAGCACTAATTCGCATCAGGCCAACCAGTAAACATAAATTCTCCCACACAATTGGTTTGTGGTCAGGAACCAGATATTTCCCATCTAAGAATTTTCGGATGTGCGTGTATGTTCCAATTGCTCCACCACAACGCTCTAAGATGGGTCCTCAAAGGAGGCTGGGCATATATGTCGGGTTTGAATCCCCATCAATAATTAGATACCTAGAGCCATTAACAGGTGATCTATTTACTGCTTTTTGCAGATTGTCACTTTAACGAGTTGGTTTTCCCAGCATTAGGGGGAGAGAACAAGCAGCTGGAAAGTGAAATTAGTTGGAATGAATCATCATTAAACCACCTTGATCCTCGCACTAAACAATGTGAATTGGAAGTCCAAAGATAATTAATTTAAAAAGCTTAGCAATCAATTGCCAGACGCATTTACTGACCTAATAGAGTAACTAAGTCACATATACCAGCTGTAAATGCTCCTATCAAGATTGATGTCCCTGAAGGACAATCTCATGAGTCTAAGGCACGCCTGAAGCGTGGGTAGACCAGTAGGTTCCAAAGATAAGAATCCTCGGAAAAGAAAAGGAGCAATGATAAGTAATGGCAGATTGAGGAAGCATAAGTGAAGGATCTCCAGAAGAGACCATAGACATGACAAATGATAGTGTTCTAGAAGAACTCAGGTACCTGAAAATGAAGAGATCTCAACAGATTATGTCATGTCTAGAATAACTTGGAACCGAAATGAAATCGCGTCATGATGTGTTTGCATATAATATCACTTGATGTTATGAATGAAAAAGAGGATCATGAGCCTAAGTCCATGGAGAATGTAGGAAAAGAGATGATGGCCAAAATGGAAAGAAGCAATGATGCAGAATTGAAATCACTTGCAAAGAGAGAAGTATTTGGGCCATAGTTATGTGTATACCCGAGGTGTAAAACCAGTGGGATATAAATGGGTCTTTGGCGGAAAAGAAATGAAAAAGGTGAATGAATTGTGAGACACAAAGCACGTTTAGTTGCACAAGGATTCTCACAAAGACCTGGTATTGATTTTGAGGAGACATTCTCCTGTGGTGGATGCAACTACTTTCAGATTCTTAATTAGTCTGGCAGTAAGACATGGACTTGATTACGACTAATGGATGTTTGTAACAGCTTACTTATACGGCCCACTTGATAGTGATATATACATGAAACTCCCGGAAGGTCTCAAGTTGCCTGAAGCAACTGGTTCGCGTTCTCGAGAACAACATTGTATTAAGTTAAAAGATCCCTTTATGATTGAAACAATCAGGGCGTATGTGGTACAATCGCCTTAGTGAATATTGTTGAAGAAGATTATTAGAAATGACCCTATTAGCCCTTGTATTTTCATAAAGAAATTCGGGTCAGGTTTTGTGATTATTGCTGTCTATGTTGATGATTTGAATATCATTGGAACTCCAGAAGAGATTCCAATAACAGTGGAATACTTGAAAAAAGAGTTTGAAATGAAAGATCTTGGTAAGACAAAATTTTGTTTAGGGCTACAAATTGAGCACCTAAAAGAAGGAATCCTTGTGCATCAAACTACATACACAGAGAAGGTGCTCAGAAGATTTTATATGGATAAAGCACATCCGTTAACTAGCCCAATGGTTGTAAGATCACTAGATGTTGATAAAGATCCTTTTCGCCCTCGGGAAAATGATGAAGAGATTCTTGGTCCTGAAGTACCATATCTAAGTGCAATAGGAGCATTGATGTACCTTGCTAGTCACACAAGACCCGACATATCATTCTCTATCAATCTATTAGCAAGGTTTAGCTCATGTCCTACCCGAAGGCATTGGAATGGGGTTAAGCATATATTTCGCTATCTACAAGGTACGAAAGATAAAGGTTTGTTCTTTTCTAACACCTCCAAAGAAGAATTAGTTGGTTTTGCAGATGCAGGGTATTTATCAGATCCTCATGTTGCTCGATCACAAACTGGATATGTATTTACATATGGTGGTACCGCAATCTCTTGGCGTTCCATGAAACAAACCATTGCTGCTACTTCTTCTAATCATGCAGAAATTTTAGCAATTCATGAGGCTAGTCGAGAATGTGTATGGCTAAGGTCTCTAATTCAGCACATACAAGAAGATTGTGGTCGTTTATGTGGAAAACAAGCTCCGACTACATTATATGAAGACAATGCAGCCTGTATTGCACAACTCAAGGAAGGGTACATTAAAGGTGACAGGACGAAGCATATTTCGCCAAAGTTTTTCTTCACCCATGACCTTCAGAAGAATGGTGAGATTAGTGTCCAACAGATTCGTTCAAGTGAAAATTTAGCAGATCTATTTACCAAGGCGCTTCCTACTGCTACATTCAAGAAATTAGTTCATCAAATCGGGTTGCGTCATCTCAAGGATCTCAACGGATGATATCATGAGGGGGAGTCAATGCGCGTTGTACTCTTTTTCCCTTAGCTATGGTTTTTCCCACTGGGTTTTCCTGTTAAGGTTTTTAATGAGGCAGCATTGCACATGCGCATTATAAAATGATGTATATTTGTTTTATAATGGACATCCAAGGGGGAGTGTTATAAAATATTATTATTTTATGGATGTCCATTATACCCCTTAGGTATAATCTAGAATGTTCTGGATACTAGGGTTTATTCTACAGGAAACCCTAGTTTAAGCTTGTATATATATTTGGTACTGAATAAGAAAACACATCAATTCTCCTCCCCACAAACACTCTCTACTAAAACCCTAGTTTATAACAATATTATGATTATTTTAATAATTACTACTACGTATTATAAATAATAATTACTCTGTATTGTTAATAATTAATAATTTAGAATATTAATTATTATAATAATTAGTAATAACAATGAATAATAATTTTCACTGTAATTATAATTATAAGTAATAATAATGATATAAATTATTTATAATAAATTATTATTATTATTTATTTATTTTTGAATTAAATTGTTTTTATTATTCAACTGTTTGGATATATAACTTGTATATTCAAAAACTGAAACTGAATTGAGCTGAAATGGAAGCAACATCAACTGCAATTAACTGAACTGAGGTGGGCTGAACTGTTTGTATATAACCAAAATTGAATTGTTGACCTGAATTGCCAGTGCTCGCACCGTCCAAGCAAGGCGCTTCATGCACTGTGTCCTTTTTTTGATTGCTTTATTATGTGGTGGATGCAATGAGCAGGGGTGGTGCGGTGGGTAGGAGAGAGGTGCGGTGACTAGGCATGGTGCGATGGGCAGGGGCGCTGGTGCGACGGTGGTTGTTTGGGTAGTATTTGGTGGTTGCTCATTGTTTTTTATTTAAATAAATATTAGAAGGTGGTAGTGGTGGCTTGTTGGGTGAGTGGGTGGTGCAGCAGTGCGGTGGTGGTGGGTAGGGTGGGCGATGGTGTTGACATGATGGTGGTTATTTTAGAGAGAAATATATTAAAAGTTGAATAGGAAGTATGGGAAGGGGTAAAATAGGAAATTTGTGCATGAAATGTGGACGTTATTAATCAAATGTGGACGTCAAACAACAAGTTCCTTCTTAGAAACGGGTTAAAGTTTACTACCTATGCAAGACCGTAACAATTTAGTTGTAAGTTTGCACCTATTTGAGATAACTTGTTGTAAGAATGGGTTCTCCTCGTGAGATCAAAATTCTGAAACCAATTCAATCCATTCTAATCGTTTAAATTCATTTTAAATTTCTAGTCAATCCGTTATTATCTCATCAATCCATTCTAATCCATCTCAATCTCATATAACCCTGCAAAATTAAGCAATTAAAAAACAACAAATTTTAATATATTTTATTTTGTTACATAGGTAATGTACTTCCTCCTTTTTAAAATGGTTCTTATGTATTTCATTTTAGGTGTTTCCAAATGTTTGTTACATTTAAAATCTTTCCATTTATATAAAGACTTCCAAATAGTTGTTATATCATAGCATTTATTATTCTAATTCATAGTCAAATTTCACTTATTCGTGGTTGGATAAAATAAATAAAAATATTAATTAAATTCCCATGAACATATTAATTAACGCATTGAAATCAGTTTTTTTTAATCAAATTAATGTATGTTAAGCTCATTAACTTAACTCTTAATATTTGTCCAAGATTCCAAACGTAACGATCATTGTGAAATGGAGAAAGTATTACGCTTACTTTTTTTTTTTGGAAAAAATATTTTTAATAATCCCACTTTTAACAAATTTGAAAATAATAGTTCCATCTTTTAGTTTTCTCAAATCTCATAACAGTCCCACCTTTACTTTTTTTTTTTTTTTAATTTTAATAGTCCTTTTAACAGGTGACCTAAACATCAGATTACCCATTTTGTAAGTTTTTATAGTTTTTTTTTTTTGTAGAGATTTTTTTTATTGGAACCTTCTTTTTTTCCTTTCATCACATGTTTTCTTGCTTACACCCAAGAAGCTCACACAATTGAATTTTGAGACTTGCTTTATATAACAGTGTGAAGAATTGAATTTTTGTAATCTTGAAATAAGAAGGTATTTATAGTATAAGGTTGTTCTAATGATAACAATGAGCTCCTATAAGTAAGGAAGACTAAACAAATAAAGTAATTTTTTTTTTTTTTAAAGGGAACAGAGGCGAGATACGTTACAACAAACATAAGATGATGTTTATCTTATCGATTAGCAAGCTTATACTTAATTACTTATTATTATTCATTTTACTCGAATTCTTCCTTCTTCCTGTCAGTCTGTCACATCATTAATGGCAGGTTAAAGCTTATTAAACACATTGCACATAAGGTGTTCGACAAAATGTCTGAACAAGTAGATGAGTTTCATTTATTGTAGTGTATTGGAGAAATTGCACATAAGGATAGTTTTGGTTCAGCATAAGGTGTTAGACACATGTTGGACACACGTACCCAAATTGATACAACTGAATAAGCTCACTTGACTACCCCATAACTTATGAGTTATTTTTCTCACATTAATCGTTTATGCCTTTTAAGTTTTAAATATTATTTATAATAATATCATCGCCAAATTTGATATTTACTTTGGTATTCTATTGAAATTATGTAAAAATTTATATATTCTTTTTTTTTTTTTTTTCTTATTCTTAATTTTTTTTAAGATCGTTTTTCCGTATCCGTTCTTATTCTTTTTTATACAACCTAGACTTCATGATACAATTAAATTTGTCAACCCGTTTAATGAAGCCCGCATTCAAGCATCAATGTCTTCATCTTCAATCTGTCGTTCAATCAACTATACAAAAACCACAGTAAAACCCCAAATAAATCCAAAACCATGAAAGCTACTTCAAAATGACGCTTAATACAATACGACGCTTATTCAACATCTCAACAATCATCAACACCCATTTAAACCCCGGCGCTTCTCACATTTTCCGTCGCTTTTCAACCGCCAAAAAAAACCCCACAAATCGTCGAGAATTCAACAAGCATAATCTTTACAATAAATTATCTTATGTTTGGTCTACTGACCAAAAAATTTCCGACGTTTTGGATCAGTTCTCGAGAAATGGAAGTAGACGTATTGCCAAATATGATCTTATTCATTGCATTAAGAAGCTCCGTAGTTTTGGCCGTTATCAACATTGCCTTGAAGTAAGTTAATTTACTTCATTTTTATTAAAGATGAAGAATCTATACTAAAAGAAATGATTTTTGATTATACCCAATTTTTTTTCTGCAGTTTTATTGATTTTGTAGTTGAGAAATTTTTTGGGTTATTGAATTTAGCCTTTGATTTGATTGTTTTATGATTATGTGTTTGATAATATTGGTGAATTTCAATTGGGTATTTGGAAAAATGTAAACTTGATTATGAAATTGATCTTAATTTGATTGAGGAAATTGAAGCATTTTGTTTTGATTAGTTTTTTTTCAGGAATTTTTTTTTTGCCTTTATTAATGTGTAATGTAAATTGTGAATGGAAGAAGTGTTACTTTGTATTTTCTTATTTTATTGGCAATGCAGCACGGGTACTTCATTTGTGTAGCCGTCCCAATACCTAATTCGTTGTTGGATTGGGGACAATGCTGATACTTGCTTTATATATGTATAGAAACCCATTGTTTTTGTTGTTTTTAGTCCCAAATTCATTTTTGAACCCATCCATGCTCGTTGCAACTTGGGTTTTTGTGTCTGCATTTTGCTACATCTTCATGATCTGGTTGTAGCCTTTGTAGGCGGTTTTATAGCTGTTTATGTTTGCCTCCAATTCTGGTGATGATTTTTTGTAGGGGAATTTTGTCCATTGCAATGGCCCGATGCTATGTAATTGATTGCTGTGATATTGCTTTATGCAGGTCCTGGAATGGATGAAGAAAGCTAAAAATGGTTACTCAGAGCACGCGCTGCATCTGAATATTATATGTAAAGTCAAGGGTATTAAGGAAGCAGAAAAGTACTTTGATAGTCTTCCTCCTGGTGCGAAAATTGGATCCACTTATGGAGCTCTTTTGAATTGCTATTGTACTGAAAAGATGACTGAGAAAGCATTGATTCTTTTCCGAAAGATGGATGAAATGAAGTGTGCAAACAATGATATGGCCTTTAGCAACCTTATGTGTCTCTATTTGAAAGTTAATCAGCCTGAGAAAGTGCCTCCTCTTGTTGAGGAGATGAAGCAGAGAAACATTCCTATAAGCAATGTTTCCTACATTACATGGATGCATAGCTATGCATGTAATAATAATCTTGAGGGAGTTGAACGAGTTATGAATGAGGTTCAAAATCAGAATCTCGTAAAAAGCGAGTGGAAATTATATTGCAGCCATGCTTCAGCATATATCAAGGCTGGTCAGCATGAGACAGCTGCTCGTTCCTTAAAAAGGGTGGAGGAAATTTTGGATAATACAAACTATCCTGACCGTATTGGATATCATCATTTGATTAGCTTGTATGCCAGTGTTGGTGATTTAGGGTCTGTCACAAGGGCGTGGGGTAAGCTTAAGTCAAAATTCGAAGCTTGTACCAACATGAGCTACTTGCGTATGCTTCACGCCCTGTCAAAGCTAGGAAATATTGAGCATCTAAAAATGTGTTTTGAGGAATGGAACTCCAGGTATAATAGTTATGATGTCAGGCTACCAACTGTTGTTATAGGTGCTTACCTAAGGCTTGAAATGGTTGAGGAGGCTGAACTGCTTTTAAAGGAAGTTACAGATCGAACTGGACAAAAGATACAGACTGCCCATGCCCTTTTAATGGATTACTACTTGGAGAAATGCATGATCGATTCTGCTTCGAGGCATTTGGATTTGGCGCTGGCTAATGAATGGAATCCACCAGCTGAGAAGATTGATGATCTTTTTTGAGCACGTTATAGAACAAAAGGTTGTTGATTTTGCTGAACCATTTTTTTCACACATGTCAGACAAGGGTCAATCTCTCTCTCCAACTGCCTATTCGAGGCTGCTTTAAACTGATGGAAAGTCAGCTCCTAAAATGCCTCAGTGAATAGTTCAAGATGGTGCAGATATTGGATACAAGCATGAGAATTTACTTGAGAGGTATGTCCCAATTGAGGTAGGAATCATAGTCCTACCTGCAGGTATAGAGTTTCCTTGAGTTCTCACAATCTCACTTGTATATTGGTTTATGACCTGAAATGGCTTTTTTTCTCTTCGTGGAAAGTGTAATGTAAGTGGTAGAAATGCTATGTCTCTTTCTAACTAGAAGTGTCCTAAAGCGATGTAAATCATGAATGTTAATGGTTACTGCATACTGATGATCAAATTAAAAATTGATTTTTGGTTTCCATTGAGCCTTGTTTCTCTTTGCTTTGTGATTATTTGTCTATTTTTGTACAGGAGAAAATTGGCAAGATCTAATTCTAGTATCTTACTATACTTCACCGTGTTCACAGAATCACAGTACTATCTTTGTCTCATATTCTCATGTGCAATTTTCCAGTAGTTAACTTTGGGTCGTAGGCTACTGTAATGCATACAAGTGATCCAGGTTCATTCTTGTCTAAGAAACTTTTGACCATGGTCCTATGGATATCTAAGCCTTCAAGCTAAGCATTCCTTTAACTTCTTGGTTAGACCTGAATCGGCTGAATATGATTTTGATGCGCTGTCCCTCATCCACCCTGATAACATGTTATGCTGCGTTAGCATATTTTTCCTTTTGTTTCCTCTGTCAACATCTTTCATTTCATCATTTATATTTAATGTCATCCCCCAAGTTGCATACTTGCATGGATTGATGGTCCTAGCTAGGCTAACTGAAGCTTTTGGAAATTTTCTGTTGGTTTCGGAATCTTTGCAGAGTTGGTTAGCTCAGTTGCGATTTTCTTCTGTTGCTCAGAGAAGCAGACAGTGCTCACTCCTTCCATAGTTTTACTATGTCATTGTAGTATATGTTTCTATCTAAGATTGGGAAGCATTATTTCAGTAGTATGTTTTCAAGAAGCAACAGCAAGACTACGGGAGCAGAATTCTCAATAACTACGTTTTAAGAACGGGAGTAAAATGATATTCTTTGAGTGGTACCATTCATTTCTCTCTATTCAACTGTCTAATCTTTGGTAACATTCAATTTGATTTTTGAGTAGAACCTTGAGTATTTGCACCCTTAAATTCTTAAACTTTAAATCTAGATTTTTGGTTATGTACTCGATTTGATGATAATTAATTCTGGTTGAGCACACAAGTGTGAATTGTACCCTTTTCTCCAAAGCTTAATTGTTTAGGCCTACTCTAATAGGCATTAAACTATGGTGAATTAGTGACTAGTGAGTCTGAAGTAATTAAGGATACTGTCAACATTGTGAACACTAACTTAACTTTTCACAGCCTGCATGTTCATACCTATTTGCTTTGATGGTAGCAGGACATCGTTTGTTGTATGATATGTAGTTATATACCCAAATTAGCTTTGGAAACTATCACAAGCTCATCTATGCATACAGGCAAACAGAACCGTATATACAAAATTTTCAAAACCAAAGGGTGAGTATGGTCATACGTTTGAACCAAGATCGAAAGCAATACAACAACCTTTCATCCTTGGTTCAAGTTCATCAACTTGTCATGGAAGAATCTGCTGATATTAGGTCTACTCAAGGCAATAAACCATGTATGTGACTCTATTAGCATACCAGAACACAGTGAGCCAGGCAAACCTTCGAAAAGATCCTTACCCCCTAAAAACTAGACCAATGAACATCAATAGTACTCCAATCGCTTTAAAAAGTTTGTTTTGTATTGTTTTGCGTAATTTTAATGCACGCGTTTAAACATTAATATCTTCTGTTATAACAAACATTTTAAGACAAATGGAGTACCGTAGCTGGAAATCTTAAAATGTAAGGGTATTTATTGAATAAATGACAAAAATAAATGTAGAAGAGGTAAAATAAGGAGGGTAGATGATATTGTAAGTAAAAAAGGTAGAATTTACACAATCCCCATGTATTTAAAAGAGAAATGTAGCAACTAATTAGAAAAATTCATTCACAAGAGGAAAGTAAAAGGTAAAGTCCCAAATGTCAAGAGAAACACTAATTTTTGTTGAAAACTGATATCAAACTCTTTGAATGCCCCTTTTTTCAAATCAATCAATTTTTTGTTCTTTACTATTTATTGGATATATGTTAAATTTGAGATGCAATTCATTTTTTTATACTACCTCCGTAATTGGTTATTTGCAACAAAGTAATGTTTTATGTCTCACAAAAAAATACCCTTTGTTTTGCAAGTAATTGATCACAGAGGTAGTATATGTAATACACGATTGCTCGTTTAGGTAATTAGCAACAAAACGTCAAAAAGTGATATCAACCGTATATTACATATTTCTACATTTTTTGTAAACGATTTTTCGTTTCCTAAAATGAATTATGTGTGGAGACTACGAAAGCAAAGATATATCAAATATTATACACACAGTATAGCTACGTTTTTAATTTTTTACCCCGTATAATATTTATCTAAAATGGATGCTACAAATAAATTATTTGCAAAATATTGCCTAATTTGGAATGTTTTTTAGGGTGAAATGTCTCTTTTACATTCCCTCAAAAGGTAAACATTTGATTAATCCTTCAACTAATGAAGAATGTTCGTTACATTACATTACACCACTAATCTGATTGATCTTCATTAATGTTAAATCATTTTACTCATCATCTCACCTTTAACATTCCCAGAAATTCATCCTCACTAATTACTTCAACAACCCAAAAATCTGAACTTTAAACAGATGAATACTCCATAAATTCGAAGCAAGATGATGTATTTGAATTAGGGTTTGTGAGTTTTAATTTGGGTTTCTTTATCAAATTCAAATTTGGGTTTTGGTAGTTGGGCTTAAATTCGGGTTTGTTGCTGCAATTTTTTTTTTATTTAAATAAAATTTGGGTTATGTTTAATTTTTTCCATTATTGAAATTTATTTAGATTTGTTGACATTCATGATTATTATTGTTTGATATAGTTTTTGCTGCTGCTGTTGTTCTTGTTTTGATTGAATTGTTGTTATTATAGCTGTTATGTTCTCGGATAGTGATTTCCGCACTCCTATTTATATTTCCGCACTCCTTGTTTACAAGGAAAACAACTAGTGAATAAACCTGAGAGGGGAGTGTGGAAATCAAATCTGAGCGTGCCAAAATCAGTGCCCAGTCCCGGTATTTCATACAATGTCAATGCCGGGAATGGTGTCATTGCTTGATTTAGGGATGCCGCGCCATAATGAGGTTGATGAGCATATAGATGTTTTTCAACATGATACTACTACTAATACTTCTAGTCACACATCTTTGTCTTTGGATATGGATGATGATACTACTACTACTCCTCCTAATACTAATACTACTACTAGTGCTGAAGAAGCCGATGATTCCGCTTCACCTAGTCACACCCCCCGGTCCTTACATCTTTCTAATGATCCCATTCATGTTTCTGTTCCTTTTATTGGCCAGCGGTTTCCTTCCCACGATTCTGCTTATCATTTCTATACTGCCTTTGCTAAACGATCCGGTTTTTCCATTCGTCGTCATCGCACTGATGGAAAACCGGGTGTTGGCAAAGGCTTTACTCGCCGCTACTTTGTTTGCCATCGTGCTGGCAATACTCCAGCTAAACTCCCCCCCAATCACAACAACAAGCCACAACGAAATCGCAAATCATCTCGATGTGGCTGTCGAGCCTACTTGAGGATTACTAAGACTAGTCCTCAAGAATCCGAATGGCGTGTCACTGGCTTTGTTAATCACCATAACCATGACTTATTGCAGCCCAATCAAGTCCGTTTCTTGCCTGCTTATCGCACCATCTCTGACTCTGATAAGACTCGTATCTATATGTATGCCAAGACTGGCATTTCTGTGCAGCAAATGATGAGGCTCTTGGAGCTTGAGAATTCTCTGCAACCTGGTTACCTTCCCTTTACAGAAAAGGATGTTAGAAATTTAATTCAGTCCTTTAGGAAAGCCGATCCTCAACACGACAACACGGCCATAGACCTTGACCTTCTCAAAATGTGTACAAACATTAAGGAGAAGGATCGCAACTTCAGATTTGACTACACTTTGGATTCTAATAACAATCTACAAAACATTGCTTGGTCTTATGCTTCGTCCATTGAAGCTTATCGCATGTTTGGTGATGCTGTCGTCTTCGATACTACTCATCGGCTGACTGCTTTTGACAACATGCCTCTTGGAATTTGGCTTGGAATTAACAATTACGGTATGCCGTGTTTCTTTGGCTGTGTATTTCTGCGCGAGGAAAATTTCAGGTCCTTATCATGGGCTCTAAAGGTGACCCCTTTTACATACACTATAATTCTTTTACGTACTCTATATATGTATATTCAGACGGTGGTTTTGCAATATTAACTTTGTATGTCTTCTTACCAATTTGGTTATTTGTAACTTGGTTATCTTTCTATGATAGGTATTTCTAGGTTTTATGAATGGAAAGGCTCCACGAACAATATTGACCGATCAAAATATGTGCCTCAAAGAGGCAGTGGCTTTGGAGATGCCAACCACTAAACATGCATTGTGCATATGGTTGCTTGTAGCAAAGTTTCCTTCATGGTTTAATGCTGTTCTAGGGGATCGGTACAATGACTGGAAGACAGAGTTTTACCGGCTGTATAATTTGGAATCCATTGATGAGTTTGAGTTTGGTTGGAGAAATATGGTTAATTCTTTTGGGCTAAACACGAACAGGCATATTGCCAATTTGTTTGCTTTGAGGTCCCTTTGGGCTCTGCCCTACTTGAGAAGCCATTTCATGGCTGGATTAACTACTATTGGCCAGTCAAAGCCGATTAATGCATTTATCCAGCGGTTTCTTAGTGCACAAACTCGGCTTGCTCATTTTGTGGAACAAGTAAGTTTCTTATTATTGCTTGATGACACAATGTTATTGTGCTTTACTGAAGCAAGTGATCATTGCTAGACTTTGTTAAGTAATTTTTGGACCTTTTTTTTTTTCCTTCAAATTGTTTGATAGAGATGTTTCTTTGGCTTTTATAATTGAATCACTATTTCATGTGTATGTACATTCTTGATTCTTAGCTGTTAGCGTCCCTATTCTTTATATCACCCTGGCACTTGCACAAGTTAGTTCTAAATAGGAAAAGGTGAATTCCATGTTTTCAATTTTCCCCGTTGATGGATATTATATTTCTGGATCAGCTTGATAGAGTTTCTTATGAGTATTTGTGTTGTATATTTATATGCCCATGCTTGAGACGACCCTTTAAACCAAATTGGGTCTCTGTTACGAAACTATTTGGAAGTAGGTAGGTCAGTAGGTGAACAATTGAACAAGACTTCAAGTTGATATAGAATTTGATATAAATATATCTCGTCCCAGAACTTTCTAAACAATACGTTACACCAATTCAGAATATCATGATGTGATTTAAAGATTGTTAGAATGTATTGTTGATTAGTCTTTTGGGTTTTCTCATTATCTTCACTGCTGTGTAGTCTCTGTAGTGAACACAATGAACAGTAAGTGTAGGTTTTGAAACACTCTTAGGTGAAGTGAATGGAACTTGCAGTTATTTTGGTACAGAAAGCATGCCTTATATAGCTTAATGTTAACATTGATAAGCAACAGCACAGCTGCAATGCTGTCAAACCAATTTTGTACAGATAAACACAATGGATTTACATGGGTGCTAAATGTGTATTCACAACTACAATGTTGGTCATTTGGTCAGATATGTCTAACACAACCGTATTACTCTCACCTTAATAAAAAGCTGTTTGTGATTGCCTTCTTGAAACCTGTATTAAGTGTCTGTAGTTTTGTCATTGCAGGTTGCAGTGGCTGTTGATTTTAAAGATCAAGCTGGAGAGCAACAAACAATGCAACAGAATCTACAAAACATAACCCTAAAAACTGGTGCACCAATGGAATCCCATGCGGCCTCAGTCCTTACTCCGTTCGCCTTCTCCAAGCTGCAAGAGCAACTTATTTTGGCTGCCCACTATGCTTCCTTCCAGATTGAAGGTGCTTTCCTCGTAAGACACCATACTAAGCTCCAAGGAGGTCGGAAAGTCTATTGGGATCCACAAGAATGTATCATTAATTGTAGCTGTGACCAGTTTGAGTTCTCAGGTATCCTATGTCGGCATGCTCTCCGTGTTCTTTCCACTGGAAATTGCTTCCAGATCCCTGAAAGATACCTTCCCCCTAGATGGCGCAGAGTCAACTCATTTGGGTCCAAGCTTCAATGCAATCTTATTGACCACGGGGAAAAGGTTCAGCGGTTTCAGAACATGGTATCAACATTGGTTTCAGAGTCCTCCAAGTCAATCGAATGCCTAGATTTAGCAACTGAGCAAGTGTCTATCATTTTGTCACAGATTAGGGAACAACCGGTTTCAACCTCCCTAATCTCAAGAGATGCTACCATGCACAGAAACCTTTAGTTGAATTTCTTTGCAGATATATTCATTTTTTTACTACCTGATTTGTTGTCTGAGTACAAAAGGAAGCTGTCAGTTCTAAGAAAACAAGTGGCACTTGAAGGATTTGCTCAGAAGTTCAATGGGTTGTATAGCTGGCATATTCGACTTGCAAGTCAATTTTTTGATTGGTTTTCTTGGTGTAGTATTAGTGTAAATTATCACCAGATATTCAGTGGACTGATTGATCCAATGTTTTGAATGACAGGAATGGGTATTTTTCCAGATTGTGTTTTGTATACCAAGATTATTGATCACCTTTCTAAGGAAGGAAATATTGATGCAGCTCTAAGTGTTTTCAGTGACATGGTAGATAGTGGGGCAATCCCAATTCCCAAACGTTATGCTGTTACAAAGTTACAAGTGGGCTTTGCAAAGCTTCTAAAGTAAACCAGGCTATGCGTTTGTACACTAATATGCTAAAGGAAGGACATTGTGCTGATGAGGTGACTTTTAAGTTGATAGTTGTAGGGCTCGTGAGGGAAAATGAGATTTCAGGGGCTTGGGAGTTGTGGGACAAATTGATGGAGAAGGGATTTACTCTAGATAGGTCAATCTCTGACATGCTAATTAAGGAATTCTATTCAAAATACAATTCATTATAATTGAATTGAGATTTAAACATTTTATTGATCCTGTTGGCGAGGTGTGACTTGATAGCTCCTATATCGATGGCCTTGATTTCATGAATTTTGAGAAAGAATCACTTAGAAATTGGTTTGAATATTGATTTGGGCTCAAGGCATTGTTTCATTTATATGTCTGTTAGACTATTGCTGTATTCATCAGCAGCGTCTTGCAAACATTGTATGACCTTATGATTTTGATGGAAAGTACACTGAGCAAGTCAAGACAAAGCACCGGTTAGAATCTTATCTCATCTTGTAGTTGATGTCCTGGCCCTATTAGATGGCCTTGGTTGTTTTGGTTTATTTGATTGACAAGATTGTTTATACTGCAATTTCCAGGTTTCATTGGTTTTGGTTCTGATTCAAGTCAAGTCTAGAAGCAAAGATGATTGATATGCTTGAAGACAGGAACAGCGTACATGGGTTGAATTTTCAGCCAATAGCTGGTGGGGTTGTTTTGCCTCTGCTTGTAAGTGCCTGTGAATTGAGATATATGCTTCCTGAACTTAGAACTTCGAACTTCTTCTTAGTATATTAATCTGATAATTTTGTTGGTTTAGTGATCTCATTATTATTTTTTAATTATCAGTTGCTTTTGTTTACAATATAAATATGGTTGAATAAACAATTTCCATTTGACGTCTTTGTAACTAGTTGTTTAGCAATGTGAAGTATTAACTTTAATGTCAAGTGTAGTATTGTAATTTAGAAGTATCAGCTCCCCTGAAATTTTCAGCTGTTTCATAATTGAAACTTGTCAATGGAATGTTGTTTTCTGCAGACCGCAATACGTCATTTGCATGTGGCATACAGTTGTTGATGTCTTATTATAACTGCGGCTCATGTAATTGTTATTTGACAACATTTCTCTATTTGTGTTTGTTCTAGCTGAAATATTGAAGCGATTGCTTCTTCCTATTACTATTAGTCTATTACGGCTGCTCATCATGTGTTATGTAGATTCTTAATACTCTTAACTTGTTGCCTCTGCCAGGTTTTGTGGACTGGGAGTTATATTAGCAGGCTCCTTGAAGCGTCAATGTATGGAGGTCCTAAAAAAAGGTTCACGAATCAGAATCACACATATGGCATCTATTTTCATGGTTTCAGGCTATCCTTTTTCCATTTTTTTTTTAATTAAAATTCTGGAAGTATGTATTGCTATCCTTCTTCTGCACTCTACAAGTCTCACTGTTGTGGATAATGGTCACTGGATTTTCAAAGTGTGACTAATTGGTTTTATACCTACTAAGCTAATAATTAAGATTTTGTGTATATAATGAAATAGGTTTTTCAACGCATTGCTAGTTCTTACTTTTGATTTGCTGCTTTTAAAATTTTGAGAAGCTTGTGAAAGAACACAAGCAACTGCAGGACTGCTAGTTGGTTAAATTGGTGGAAGAAATAACTTTTAATCCCTCTGTCGATGTGAATTTAAGCTAAAATTTGGTCAGCAGTTTCCTTCTGATAGATTCACCATCTGCACTTTCTATTTATGGTTTTATGGCAGAATAGATGTTCCCTTTTTTTGCCACCTTAAGCTTGAAAACTTGTAGCAAAGAAAGAAATTTGCCTATGAATGATGAGTATTATGTGGTGGTTTAATGGTTCCTTGGCAATGAGTTTTCTCATTAAAGAATTAGGTTGAAGAGTCTACACTCTGAAAGTTTTAAACTACTTAGAATGAGACGTTAGTTTCATTAACTTGTGAATCTATCTACTTTAGCTTTTCCTTCTATTCTAGTTATTCATTTGGTAAAATGTCCATTTCTTGAAGAAATGGTATGTATACATAGCTGAAGGCCTATTGAACTACTACTGTACTGCCCTATTTTGTGGTGAATAAACTGTTGCTTATTTGTTGATGGTTTAAGAAGCATGGAATATGTTGGGGATCTAGGTCGTTAGGAAGAAGTGACAAAGGGTTGATCTTTGAGCTGATTAAATTCTGGAAAGGTAATAAGTTCCCAGGATTATGGTTCATGTGTCCTTTAATGACCTTGTTGCTGGTAATTTAGGCCATCTGGGAAACTTATGGATTGCATACTTTTACATGGATTAATTTCTACTTGGATACAACTGAGCGAAGTCTTTCATGTTATGTAGCTCTTTATGTATCTTAGGGTTGTGTTTTATGGTAAATTATGGAGTATGAACATGAATTTAAGAAATTAAGGACACTATGGAAGCTAATGTTACTTGGCTTTCTCATGATATGATAGCCCCTTTTTCTCTTTCTTATTGGTTTAAATGTGATTCTTGTTGCTTGCTTATCTATATGGGACTGAGGAGTTCAAACATTTATGGTTTAAATTATCAAATATGTTTCCGTTTTATTAATAATTCAAATCCAGATGTCAGAGATTTTCTTTAGGCCACATCCTATTACACTGACACAGTTGCGGGTGGCATGAAAGAGTACGTTGACCTAAAATATTGATCTGGGTGTGTCGGTGGCTGTTGTGTGTGTGTGTGTTGATTTGTGTGGTTTTTTGTTTCGTGTTAATGGGATAAAATGTGAATTGTTGAAATATAGAAAGAGTTAGCTAACTCTTGATTTTTCTTCTTGCAAACTGTAGTGAATCCTTTATCTTAGTGAACGGCTTTTGATTGCATATCCATATCTTCTTTCTTTTAGCTTGAGATATGAAGGGACTTCTAAGTTGTATGTTTAGTTCTATGTTCGTTATTTAATTGCCTTGCAAGTTTAATTTGATGATGTTTCTTGCAGTTACAGGCTCAACTGATGCAGAACATCAGTTGTACTTTTTTAGACAGCTTAGGCAACATTGAGCATCTGAAAATGCATTTTGAGGAATGGAACTCCAGGTTGTAATGATGTAAAGCTACCGACTGTTGTTATAGGTGCTTACCCAAGGCATGAGATGATTGAAGAGGTTGAACTGCTTCTTAAGGATGTCAGTGATTCCACTGCACATGCACTTTTAATGGATTAGTAGGAGAAATGCATGATTGATTCCGCTAATGAAGGGAAGCCATCACCTGAAAATTCTGATGAACTTTCTGAGTATGGTATAAACAGGAGGATGCTAATGGTATTGAACATTTTTTTTTCCTTCCTTTTTTCAAATGTAAGACAAGGGTTAATCTCTCTCTCCAACTGCCTATTTGAGGTTGTGTCAAACCTATGCAGCTGCTGAAAAATCAGCTCCTGAAATGCCTCAACTAATGGTTCAAGATGATGCAGATATTTGATCTAAGCATGAGAAATTGCTTGAGTAGTGTGTCATAGTTGAGATAGGAATTATAATCTACCTGGTATAGAGTCTCCTTGAGTTCTCACTTGTATATTAGTTCATTATCTGAAATGGATTTGTTGTTTTAGACGATTTGGGGTAGGGTTTTTTTTCCTCTGTCTAACAACATAGAAGATTTCTAAAGCAATGTAAATCTTGTTTCATGAATGTTGATAGTTATTGATGTTCAAATGAAAAATTAATGTATGATCTATATTGAGCCTTGTTTTTCCTCGTTCGTATTTATTTATCTATAATTTTTTTTCCTCCAAGCTAAGCAAACTGAAGCTTTTGGAAACCAACTGTAAATATCGAAAAGTTGGCAGAGTATGTTGGCCTAGCCTCGATATTCTTCTGTACTCATAGGCAGTGCTCCCTTCTTCCATAGTTTTGCTATGTTGGCGTGTTGCTGTAGTAGACTAGTAAGTGTTAACTCATTAGTGTATATAACTAAGTTTTGGACATAACCTCTAACCTTAGTTATATGTTCAATTTGATGACAATGTATTCTGATTGAGCACACAAACATGAAGTGTGCCAAATCTTATTATAGGCAACTAATAATGCTCTACCAGGCATTAAGCTATGGTGACTAGTGAGATTCAGGTAAGCATACTGTCAACATTTTACATGCAGTCGAGATTCCGAGAGCCAATAGTTATGAAAGGCTTGAACATGCCTGCTAGTTCAGATAGTAACAGACTATCAATAGTTGTATGATATTAGTTATTTACCCAATTTGAGCTTCTGAAACTATCACAAGCTCATCAATGTCATACATCAAGTAGAAGGGGCTCCTATTTCTAACGCAGTTCAAATTACCAAAGCACACCTAGTTTCTTTCATCTACACAATTATTTACAAAATCTTCAAGCCCAAAGGGCGAGTATGGACATACATGTGGAACCAAGAGCCAAAGCAATATAACAACCCTTCTTCATCTTTGGATCTGAGTTCATCAACTTGTTATGGAAGAAATCTGCTGATATTAAGTCTACTAAAGCCATGTATATGAGTATACCCGAAGATAGTGAGCCAAGCAAACCTTCGGAAATCAACGCGTTAGCACTACTGTCATCGTATCCAGTCATAGCGAAAATAATCATCCCCAAAAGTATCCCCAATGGAGTTGTCACTGAGAACATGAAGCACATGTATGCTGTTGTCTTGAAGCCGAATCCTGCCTGGTAGATGACATCAACAATTATTACTTTGATCTTATTAGCATGAATGATAATATTAATCAAACTCTTTTAAGATGAACAATAACTGTGAGGCGTGAATGATACTTAGTTTTTAAACTTTTTATTAACAATTTGACATTACACAAGCACCATCTCGACTTCCCAGAATCTCATCTCAATGATCATGATAGGTGTAACCAAAGTAAACTAGACCTATTTGTCTCTTCCCTCCTCCACTAACCCACTCAAAAATCATGAAACTAATAACTCTATTTGATTTTATAAAAACGAATATATATTCTTTTACACATTGAAAAAACAAGAATAGACATGGACCATTTTGTTGATGAAAACCGAAGAAAGTGTAAGCATGACATGGTCCAATTATTTTCTCATGAACCACCAACGTCAAAAATTAAAATTAATTTACATAAAACAACCGCGATTCTGTAAGCATACAAAATTCAGGCAGATCATATCCGAATTCCCTTTTTCCATTACTCAAATTTCATATCAGACCAACTACAAATCTACAACTGCGCCTGCAATGCTTGACAACTTCACTTACCATTTACCACATCGCTTTCTCAAACAGCATAACAATATACTCCAATTGTGAGCCTCAACTTTTCTTGTTGCATATTAAAGTAAATACGGAGTAACTAAGGTCATGGACCACACAAATGAGTAACAGAAAATGTAAAAAGCAGTACACTTTCCCTTAAAATTGGCCAAGCAAATAAGCTTTGTTTGGCTAGTTAGCTTGGGCAGTTAGAAAAGCTTGGAGGACTTCTCTACTGCAATTGTAAGCGAGATACTTGACAAACTGCTTAAATCACAACTAGTTCGTAAAGGCAATCACTGGAATTGCTCCAGGTACTCCATATGAGCGGTTATCAACTATCCATTCTAATTTCGACAAGTTTTATATGCGATTTTTTTTTTTGCAATGTAACCCCACAAAAAGACGAGGCCCCAACTCCAATGAGAGTTAAGTGAACTTTTGAATCACGGCACTCTCAGAATTCAGGAACTAGTATAGTGACTAACTGACTAGTCAATCCACTATATCAACATACTAAACATAGACTCCCAACATATATATACACCAAAAAGTCCAAATTATTAATAGTAAATTAGTGACTTAGCATATGTCATCATCACTAATTAATTAAAGTAGTGAAGTACTCAATATATGCCCAAAATTAGCTTAGTATTTAAGTGCATCACCCACCAAAAGGCAAAACCACTTACTTTGTATGTGTAAAAAGTAATTAGCTCACTAATTAACAGTATTTAATCCAAAACCAAACAATTACACTTTAATTATTAGATTAGACCAATGATCAGTTGATCATTCAATAGTTATGAGTGTCCATTAGTCCATCTATCTTATAGGGAAACGACCTAATTTTGACACCCTAACATTAACTAACCACGTAAACAGATGAAACTCACCAACAACAAACACAACATTACTTTATCAATTAATCACACACAAGCTAAAAGGAGTAATTCGTCTTAAACTCACAATATGAAATAAAGCGAAACAGTCAAAGGTGGGATTATTATACGGTACCTGAGCAATGCAACCACCAAGTCCCATGCCTTCAAAAATTTGATGAAAAGAAAGCGCAGCTACAAGTGGCTTAATAGTACAAATATTTTGTGACATTCCCATAGTTACCCCTATTATAACAGAATGAAATATAATTCCGATTTCCAATACTTGTGACACCATCCTTTGTCTCAACTTTTCCCTCATTTCTTCCACCTCAGCAGTATCATCCTCGGCTACTGTGCCGCCGCCTTTCTCTCCATTTTCTCTCTCCTCCACGTCACCATTTCCTCTCACTACCACAACCATCTCCACCTTTCCGTCTCCACCGTGGCACCCTCCGGAGGAGGCGGGGGGCTCGAGACGGGTGTACCCGCCTTGCCCGTGGAGCTCCGCGTGGGAGCTGTTTGCGGCGAGGTCGACTAACAGTGCTAGTAACGCGCCGATTAGCGTGACGAGCCCCGCGAAAGGGAAGTCCTTCCACGGGTGGCGCGTGGCGACGACGCAGTCTCCGAGCGCGTCGAACGCGTCGGGGAGGACGTGCACGAGCGAGGTTGACAAAATCACCCCCGCAGCGTAGCACTTAATTACCAAAGTAGCCTTGTCGTAAGCCGGCTTCCCCGCGAAGGACTTCGCAAGGAAGACCGGAAACGCAATCCCAATAACACTAGTAAGGAAAATTACAATGGTGGAATTGAGCTTTATGTGAGTAGCCAACGCGCTGTTGCGGCACGTGAGTGCACGCGCCGCCGCTTCTGCGCCACCACAAGTCGGCATGGGGGGTCACGTGATGAGAGAGAAAGAGGGATGAATTTGGATTTTTGAGTTGAAGAAGAGTGGTTTGTTGTTGTTAGAGAGTGATGATGGGAAAAATGAAAGAGGAGTTAAAATAAAATAAGGGGTGAAAGAAGGAAGGTTGGAAATGCAGAATTTAATGAAAGACTGTTTTCGCATTATTTTGAGGAAGTGGTAAGAATTAAAGTTGGGCCCTACTTTTTTTGTGGTGGGGTTTTTAGTGTTTTCGTGTGTGTGATTTCCATTTACTTTTTTTCTCTTTGTTAAAATTTTGGAACACAACAATTGAAAATTGAAGAAAAATTAAAAAAAAAGAAAAAGAAAAATAAGTATTAAGAAAATAATATAAAATAGTCCACTCAGTGTAATAGATAGGGGTGTGCAAAAAATTCCAATTCCAATTCCGATTCCGGTTTTTTGAATTTTCGTTCCAAAAAACCGGATATCCGGTTCGGTTTATTTTGATTCGAAAAAACAAACCGGGCATCCGATTTTTAAAGATGGATACCGGATCAGAACCAGAATGGATTTTTTAAATTCAGATTTCGGATTTTTAAGGAAAACATGATCAAGAAAATTGGACATCCGGTTTTCTAATCCGTTTTTTTTTAAAGGATAATGATGTGTTTTAGAAGAAATTTCGTTGAGGATTTTTCGGATATCCGGAATTCCGACTTTCCCTGATCAGATACGGAATACATTTTTTGGATTCCGAAAAAATAGGATTTTTGGTTTTCCGTATTGGAAAATTTCCGGTATCCGGTTTTGCACACCCCTAGTAATAGGGGTGCTTATGAGACCAATCCGAGGATCGTGTATCAATTGTTTTTCCCAAAATAAAACATCAACTGTTTTTTATAAAACTTTAAAGCTATTACAAAGCAAAAATATTTCTATTGAAAAACACAATAATAAGAAACTTTTGCAGAACATTAACTATTACAAAACACTAACTTAGTATAAAAGAACATAACGTTAAAAAAATAAAACTTCTAAGTAATAAAAACATAACATATATACTGCTCCGTATAAAACATTTGCATACATTTATATATCCTTTATATATAGCATATATTAATTTATAAATACATTGTTATATCATTATTATATATTATTTTGGAAAAAAACTACACTATTACGGAGTACATTTAAAAAAAATATGAACATATTTATACGTAACAAACTATATATGGAAAATATAGGGATCATGAAAAATACTAATATGATCGCTTTCGGAAACTTTATCCAAATTTAAGATGACAAGTTTTTAACGATGGAATTGAGCATGGGGCGTCCTACGGTTTACCCTTATGTGCGATAAATACAAAGCGAAATCAAGACAATGTCCTTAAACAACCCTCTAGAAGCCAAATTCCAAGACTATAATTAATTCACAATTTACTAGGTTTTACATATAATGCCGCTAAGGTCAAAATCGAGTAGTTTATTGAGGTTCATAAAGTCACAAGATAATCATAGGATCAAGAATTAAAAATCATATACAATAAAAAAATGATCCTGGGATCACGAAAATACTAACGTGATTGTGTTCAAAAACTCTATAAAAATGGAAGATAACAAGTTTTATAGGATGAAATTAAGAGTGGGGTGTCTTGTGGTCACCCTCAGCATGCGAGAGAAATATAGAACGAAAATAAGACAGTGCCCGGAACTACCCTCTAGAAGCTAAAATCCAAAGCTATAACTCACCGTTTTCTAGGTTTTTGGGATCCCAATAAATAATCCCAAATATTTTACATGATGTCCTTAGAGTCAAAAGAAGGCCCTCGAGTAGTTTAACGGGGATTATGATAACCCCAGGATCATGAATTGAGTTACATAAAATCAAAAGATTATCCCGAGATCACAAAAATACTAACGTGATCGTTTTCGAAAACTCTATATAAATGGAAGATAACAACTTTTTATAGGATGAAATTGAGCATGGGGCTTCCTTTGGTCACCCTCAACATGTGGGAGAAATATACAGCGAAAACAAGACATGTCCAAAACAACCCTTCGAAGCCAAAAATGTAGGCTATAATTCGCAGTTTTCTATGATTTTTGGGTTCGATAAAAAATTTGCCCAAAAATTTTACATGATATCCCTAGGGCAAAAGAGGAACCTTGAGCAGTTTATTGGGGTTTCTTAAGTCAAAAGATGATCCCGGGATCACAAATTGAATAATATAAAGTCAAAAGATGTTCCTGGAATCACGAAAAACACTAATGCGACCGTTTTCGAAAACTCTATAAAAGTGTAAGATAACAAGTTTTTGTAGGATGAAATTGAGCGTAGGGCATCTTATGGTTACCCTCAACATGTGGGAGAAATACAAAGCGAAATCGAGACAATGCCCGTTGTTCTCTGGAGCCAAAATCGAGACAATTCACAGTTTTCTAGGTTTTTGGTGTCCTGATAAAAATTTGCTAAAAATTATACATGATGTTGCTAGGGTCAAAAGAAGACCCTCGAGCAGTTTATCGGGAATCATTAAGTCACAACATAATCTCGGTTTCATGAATTAAAAAATGTATAGTCAAAAGATGATCCCAAGATCACGAAAAATACTCATGTGACTGTGTTTATGAAAATGGAAGGTAAGAAGTTTTTATAGGATGAAATTGAGCATATCGCATCATGTGGATACTCATTTGGGAGGAATATAGAGTGAAAAACAAGACACTGCCCGGAACAACCAACTAGAAGCCAAAACCCAAGGCTATAATTCAAGTTTTATAGGTTTTTGATATCTCGATTAAAAAATTGCCGAAAATCCTATAAGATGCTGCTAGGATCAAAAGAGAGCGCGCCCTCGAGCAGTTTATTGGGGTTCATAAAGTCGCAAGATGATCTCGTGATCACAAAGTGAAAAATATAAAGTGAAAAGATGATCCAAGGATCACGAAAATTGTTAACGTGTTCGTTTTTGGAAACTCCATAAAAATGGAAGATAATTTTTTTTATATAGGATGAAATTGAGCATTGGGCGTCTAATGGTCACCCTCAACTTGCGGTGTCCCTATGGTTTTTATATGAACCCATACCAAGCAATTTGCGGTAAAGAAGCCTTTAGAGTAATGATAACAATTTTTTAAGGAGACTCGGAAAAGTTGTTTTTTCCTTTTTCGAAAAAGGCCATAAGAGAAATGATAACAGGTTTTTTAGGGGCCGAAAACGATCTTAGGGGAGTCCTGTGATCGCCCATAGCGCGATGTAAAAAAAAGGGTGAAAATAAGACGGGTCTTGAGAAGGTCTCTCCGGAGACCTCAATCATAGGCTATTATCCACTAGTTTTTGAATTTTCAGGGTCCTGAAATAAAGTTGTCAAAAACCCTCTTAGGTGCCCATATGGTTAAAAAATGAACGCAGACCAAGCGATTCGAGGTGAAAAGGTCTTAAAAGCTATATTAACAGGTTTTTAGAGTGTCTTGGAAAGAGTTGTTTTATCCTTCTTCGGAATAGGTTATAATAAGAGGGATGATAACAAGTTTTTAGGGGTCGAATTCGATTTTGGAGTATCCTGTGGTGGCCCATAGCATGCGGTAAACAAACCAGGAGAAAATAAGTTAGAGTCGAGAAGGCCCCTCCGAAGACCTTAAGCAAAGGCTATTATCCACAGTTTTTTGAGTTGCCAAGGTCTTGGAAAAAAAAGTTGTCAAAAAGTATTCAGAGTGTTCGTATGGTTAAAATATGAATGAGGGCCAAGTGATTTGGAATGAAGAGGCCTTAAGAGGGATAATAATAGGATTTTAGATAGTCTTTGAAACAACTGTTTTTTCCTTCTTCAGAATAAAAACAATAAGATGATTGATAACATGTTTTTAGGGACTCAAACCAATCTTGGGAACTCGTACGAAAAAATATAGTCATCAAATTTTTGTAAGTTTTTATAAAGTACATTCTCTAATGATAGATATTGATATTTAAAGAAGTCCATTAAAAATCGTGATAGTCAAAGTGTAAAGAATATTTAGAAATGGAAAGAATAGTGACTAATATAATTCCAATGGTTTCGAACATTTGTATGTGTGTAAAGTAAAAGTGTCAAGACTCAAGAGTGCAATTTATCTATTTCTTCGTTCAAGTGTAATTATAACTATTATCAATTTCCTTCGCCATTACAATAAAACTTATTGTTCTTCCACTTTTCATCTTGTCGATCAACACCAAGACTACTCCAAGAGTCGTTTCTCACTTTATATAAAAAACTATATATAGTACTTCAAACACTAATACAAAAACCTCTCAAAAAAAATGTTAACTATACACCAAGTTAAATTAGGCAAAGTAGTGGTAACAACCCATGTAATCACTACCATAGAACAGAACAGCTTGATCAAAGTCTTAGAGAACTACTATGGCTCACCGTACAACACGAGAGCTTAAAGCGTATCGTAGCGCTCGTATTACAGTCCATCTACCTCTAATAAAACCGCTAGTAACAATAATTTCTGTTCTACATTACCAACTTTTTACACTGAAAAAGTTGCTACACTAACGTTATATGTTGCGGCAACTCGTGCCTAATCATTCAACTCTTACAAATGGACTCACTTTATGCGTCTTGTTACATTTCCGAGTTCCTTCAACTGCATGCATGAGCTAATTAACATTTGTTGGTTTTAGAATTAATCATTGTGGAGAGGGACTACGCGCGGGATTAAGTGTAGAAGTGCGTATGAGTTGTCGCGGATACTAGCGACAAAGGAAAGGTCCTTAGATGGGTATGCATTAGTGGATTTGGCTTGTATGGCTGCAAACATGGGAGCGTTTATCGGTGTCAGCGAGGCGAGGCGAGTTGAGTTTGCAATGCGGTTAATCTTAAGTGATTGGGGTGTTAATACATTGTCAAAAAAACAAATTGAAGGTGCAACTATGAGAGCTTACTTGTGTTTTTATGTAAGCAACTATTATTTTGATGGGTATTGCAAGGGCTTTCGGTTTTGGGAGCGTAGTTATGATTTCTATCATAATATGTCAACATGTTTGAGGTTTATATACTGTTTGGCTGAGAGTGAGGGGTAGCTCAAGTGGTAAAAGTTTCTCTCCCAGTTCCAGGAGATCCTGGGATCGATTCTCATCCCCGCCCTAGTGGCTCCCTAACACCAAAAAAAAAAAAAAATATACTGTTTGGCTAATTGGATTTGGGTACTAGTTAGTGTGTGTGTTTTTTTATGACTTAAGGTGATCAAAATCATAAGAAGATCAATTGGTTTTATTTTGTTTTTCGGTTATTTAATTCGAATTTCGATGTTATGGGCATGCACTCTTTTTATTTCGATTTTTTTTACTCCCAAGATACTTTTTGTGAGAGTTTTTTAGAGTTATAAGTTGCAAAGGAAAACAAATTGATATTATTGGACTAATTGTTTATGCTTGTATGTGGAAATGGGTTAATTTGAAGAGCTTTTTTTTAGTGATGTTGTATTGTTGCGTTAACTATGTGGTTTATGAGTTAATTTATGATTAGTATTGTTAAGTTTTAATGTATTGTTTTTCAGGTAAGGGACTGATTTCATGTTTTGTGCCTTGACTAGATTTGTTGCATGGTTCTAAGAATTACTGTGGTTATTCTAAGATTTTTCAGATCATTATTATTGGTAAAATTAAAGCTACTCCGTACTATAATATATGTCCGGCTAATAACATCGATTACTATTTATTTTTTCATAAGTAGAAATTAGTATCAATTTGGATTAGCAAGTCCTGATGACGTTGGTTGTTAGTATCCTATTCATTTCCTATTTTATGAATTATGATTTTTTAATTTGACACTATTTTCAAAAAATAATCATTTCCATAATTTCCCTCCATGCATCTACCATCATTGATTTATAAAATGGATTCTTAATTTCTTCTAAGAAATGGAGAAGAACTCAACTTGTTTAACAGTGCGGATGGGACGACATCAACACTTCGCCCATTTTTAATTCAATATCATCTACTAGCTATTGATCGAATAGCACATCAATAAGCTAGTGTGTACTTGCAAATGCTGAATAATGCTAAGTGATGAGGTTATTGCACAACTATAAAAAATAAACCAAACAACACTAACTAATGTAGCTAGGGAAGCNTAACTAATGTAGCTAGGGAAGTAGGGATTGAATCCTCAGGGAAGCAATTGAACTCTATTAGTTCTAAAAAGCTTAAACCGTGTAAAGGGCCTTGGTTGAGAAATGTTGATTAACTAAATGACTACTAATTAACTACTAATCAATTACGGGAAATGACGAAGATTAAAACCAATAAATTAAAGTCTAGGGTTATTCGGGTCACCAAGAACAACTAATGGATTACTAACAAAGATCGTTCAATCTCACAATTATCATCAAATTAGGGCTCACTAATTCTCTCGAACTTAGACTCCCTCGAAACTCATCTAGCGGCTCTCGCTCATGCCTAGACTAATTCCGCCTATTATTCAGTGGTCTTATTGTGGTATTTTTACCTCTCAGCATCAAATTCGACAATTACCAAAATTACAACTAAATCTGTGCACAATTCAATTGTAAACGAAAAAGGCAATAATAAGAATTTGACTACTAATTGTGGAATTGAAACAATCTAAGTTAATTAGTCCATTAATTACTCAAGGTTTCCCTAACTCTAGAAAATTGACTACTCACTCATGAACATGAAAATCAAAGCAATCATAATTATAGAAGTCATAATTAAATTCATGAAATAATTAACAATTAAACTAATTAACATCAACAATTAAACTAAATTAATTAAACTAATGAAACTAAAAAGCATAAATTAGACTGAGCAAAAAGAATAAAAGTAAAAAGAATTACCAAATTGAAGAACTTGAATTGAATTGAAATTAATTGTTGAGAACAAACCCTAATTCCTAATCTAATTTTTGAGAGAGAAAAAGTGCTTAATTAAACCCCTAAGAGAGTAATTCTAAGTTATGAAAAGCATAAAGTAGTCTAGCCTAGGAAGTCGTGCCTTTCATACCCCAAAAATTGGGCTTACAAAGTCAAAGTACGAAGAAAATAGAAGAAACAAAAATGACGGAAAAACCGATGATGCGGGCGCATAGGAGTTTTGTGCGCCCGCATCAACCCTCCAGAAGCTCCTTGAAGGCTGATTGTGATTAAAATGCGGGCGCATAAGGTTTTTATGCGAGCGCATAGGAGCTCCAGAAAAGTTCTTTTGCTTCTTTTCTTCTTATTTCTTCATGGCTTCTTCATGGCTTGTTTCCATAACTTCTTTGGCACGCATTCTCATGCACATATCATTCTTGTTCGGTCCAAGCTTCCTAGCTTCCTTCCAAACCTCGGTTTCCGCTCCTGAAAATACAAAGCATACCAAAACCGAGCATAACAACCGCAAATGATAAAATCAAACCATAAAGCTCTAAAATCGTCGGGAGTCAATCAAACTTGGCAAAACACTTCAAAATAGCCAAAGAATACCAAATGAGCTAAAATCAAGCCAGAATCACAACTATTAGGCATAAAATTGGCCCGAAACAAGGGGGAAAAATACAATAAAAACCGCACATATCACTAAGTTAACCTAGATGGTTAAAATTTCTTGTTTAAGTCTAATTGTTCAAATTTACCAACAAAAGAAAAAAAAGAAGGTCCAATGTGTGTACCAGCTCTTTTCCTCTCTGAGTCTCTGACTTTAGGTTTAAGTCATTCAACTTAGAACTCAAACTAATGATCTTAAACACTTTATTTTTTATTTTATCTGTCTTCATTTATGATAAGTTGATATTTTATATGTATTTTATCCCCGATCCCGGTTGATTCTTAGCTCTAATACGGCTCTTTTGAGCCATTTCTACTAACTTTTGCTATTTCGAGTGTTTGTTGTGCTTTTTATTAGATTTTTCAGGAATCGATGATTTATCGTTGTTTTCCGAGCCTTTTGAAGCACTTGAAGAAGTTAGTGAAGAGTTGAAGTCATTTGGGAAGCTAAACCGAAGACTAGAAGTGTTAAAACGAAGAATTAAAGAGGAAATTAAGGAAGAACGAGCAAAAACCGAAAACGAAGCAAAACAAGCCATCCGCCCGGGCGGGTGGCTCTGAAGGCCCAAATCAGCGTTTTTCCTTTGTTTAGCCTAAGTACTTAAGTGTTTTTCCTCCTAATTAGTCATTTTACGCCTTTTTAGATTTTGGAATCCTAGTTTACTCTAAAATTCTCTCAAAGTGTAAAACTCTATTCAATCATTCAATCAATAATATTCAGGTTCTATTTTATTCTCAATTCTTGTTTTTAGTTATGTTTATTATT
The DNA here is from genome assembly GCA_016808085.1 of Suaeda aralocaspica. Lineage (NCBI taxonomy): Eukaryota > Viridiplantae > Streptophyta > Magnoliopsida > Caryophyllales > Amaranthaceae > Suaeda > Suaeda aralocaspica. Next base: position 356,746 of record PYUH01000078.1, read on the forward strand.
ATTTTTAATTTATGTTCTTAATTTTCATAGTTTTATGTTTAGATTTAATTTTCTTGATTATTGTTAGTTTTGTTTAGTTTAATCATGTTTAGTATTTTAATTACTTTTATTGTTTTAGTTTCTGTTTCTTTAATTATGAGTGAGTAGTTCCTTTTCTAGGACTAGGGGATCCATGGACTAATTGGTGATGTTTTGCTCTCAATTATTAGTTTAACTATTAATTTGCTTGAATTCTTGTTGTCAATTACTATTGCTTTCAATTAAATACTGGCCAGGTTTAGTTGTTAGTTTGATATTGTTGAAATCGATGCCGAGAGGTAAGATTACCACAATTAGATCATAAGGACAATAGGCAAAACGAGTCTAAGTGAGCGAGAGCCATTAGAGGAGTTTTGAAGGGGACTAGGTTCGTGAGAATTAGTGGACCTTAATTCAAGGAAATTGATAATATAATTGATTATTTGTGTGCAAATTCACTGGTTAATCTGTGGTGAACCGATGTCCTAGGCTTAGTCATTAATTAATTTCCTTAATCAATTTAGCTCTAATTCTAATTAATTTCTTAGTCACAATCGTCACTCAAAGGCCCTTTATATGGTTTAGACTTTTTAGAACTAATAGGTTAAATTGCTTCCCTGTGGATTCGATCCCTATTTCCCTAGCTATATTAGTTAGAGTAGTTAAGTTTATTTTTGATAGGTGTGCGATGGCCTCATCAATTTATTTAATTTTTACACAAGTACATACCCAAAAACAATTTTACATTATCCACAATGGTCAATGCATGGTGAGCTACAAAACTTGTTGCTTTGTTTGCCACAGTATATAAGTGATAAACTTTTCACAATAACAAGTTATAATTTTTGTAGCTTGAAAATGACCCCGCATATAATAAAAATATATCATTTAATTTTTTTATAATTATCATATTTTTTTTTTGTATTTAATAAAAAAATGTTCAAATTAAATATGTGTGGCCTAAATAAAACTTTGTAGCTCAACAAAGCTACAAGGGTTTNTTTAAAGGTTTTTTTTTTTTTTTTTTTTGAGCTAAAAGCTTTTTGGCTTTCCAATGTTGAAGTTATAGGTTGAGATTTTTTTATTTGCAAGCGAGTCATTCATCTCAACCATTGGATATGCTTGCACAAGAATTATTTTGTTGGTGTTAAGATTTAGCATGCCTTGAGGGCTTGAGTAGTTAATTGAGAGAGGGGTTATGGTATCAAGTGTATGAATGCATATTCTTTCAATTATTAGTGTTGTCCTAAAAAGTATATTAAGAGTAAAAAAGGATTTTGATTTTTGAATTAGGTATAACAAGGTAATCATCGACTGCTCGAGTCATCATCGGTTTGTAATTCTCTAGAAAAATAATGTAGAATGTATTTACAAATAGAATAGTATATAAATATTTCCGTCAAAAAAAAAACTATTAATGTATAAATATAGAAAAAAGATAATATGAAGTAATAATTTCTGATCTTATGGTATCTGACGTAGAGATTGCATCGGAAAAAAAAACGTAGAGATTGCATCAAGAAAAGAAGACGTAGAGACGTGATACGTATAGGAATAGACAAAAATAAAATGTTGTAATTAAGATAAGCAATAAAATGAGTATGCAACATTTAATGTGGCCTCAATAAAGATCACTAGTTCAGACAAAAAAACAAGGACAACGACCACAGAAAATCTATTATTATACGAAATATGAGAGTACAAACTACCCCAAATAATTAGAGTTAAATATATAACTATATTAGACTCTCAAGTACAAATTCACTCACTAAGAAGTATGTAAAATAAGCTAAGATAATAAGTCTAGATAACGGAATAAGGATTGGAGAAATATATTTAGGATAACAAAATATTTTGAATTTTATATGAAATTGTAACAAACTAGTATAGTCTCCGTGCGATGTACGGTTTACAAATTTGATAATTGTTTGAAGAAATATTATTAGTGTATCAAGTGTATGAATGCATATTCTTTTAATTATTAGTGTTGCCCTGATATTTTAAGAGTAAAAAAGGATTTTGATTTTTGAATTAGGTATAACAAGGTAATCCTCGACTACTCGAGTCATCATCGGTTTGTAATTCTCTAGAAAAATAATGTAAACTGTATTTACAACTAGAAAGTGTATAAATATTTCCGTCAAAAAATGATAATAATGTATAAATATAGAAAAAAGATAATTCGAAGTAACAATTTCTGATCTTAGGGTATATGACGTAGGGATTGCATCGAAAAAAAAGACGTAGAGGTTGCATAGGGAAAAAAATGACGTAGAAAAATAGACAAAATTAAAATGTTGTAATTAAGATAAGCAGTTAAATGAATATGCAACATTTAATGTGGAAATTTATCACTAAAGATCACTAGTTTTGACAAAAAATCCCCGGAGAACGACCACATAAAATCTATTATTATACAAAATATAAGAGCATAATTTACCGTAAATAACTAGGTTAAATATATAACTATTAGACTCTCAAAAGTAGAAATTACTAAGAAGCATGTAAAATAAGATAGGATAATAAGTTCGGATAGCGGAATAAGGATGGGAAGAATGTATTTAGGATAACATGATATTTTGAATTATATATGAAATTGTAACAAACTAGTATAGTCCCCGTGCGATGCACGGTTTACAAATTTGATAATTGTTTAATGAAAGATTTGTAGATGAATTGTATCTTTTAAACAAATATAAATTATATAATTGATTATATTACCTCCGTAATCTTTTACTTGCAACAAAGGAATATTTTATATCTCACAAATAATACCCTTTGTTGCAAGTAAAAGATTACGGGTAGTATTATCATTATTATTCATTAAAAATAATTATATTTAAATTATCACGTATGTTGTTATTATTTATTTCATTTGAACTATTCATGAGAATAATGTCATCTAACAATTTTGTTTATAACTCTATAAATAAATTAATATGTTTTGTGAATTTAAATAAATTTTATGAAATACAAAATTTTAATAGATGACAGCTTTAAAATAATAACTTCAAACATGCTATAAATAATCAACTAAATGTGTGCCTATAATCATACTAAAATCAAAATAAAAATTCATTGTCACCTATAGATTAAGAAAAACAAAAAAAAATACGTATAATAGTTTATATTATATGTTATCATTGCGTTTTTTATTAACTATAGTGTTTTTTTTAATGACTTGGTGGGAAGGGGTTCAAAAAGATATGAAGCTTTTAGATGTACAGCAAAATAAGGTTCTCGATCATAGGAAATGGAGGAGCAAACTTTATGTGGATGTCCATATGGAATGATTAATTTTGGTTTATGTAGTTAACTCCAATTTTGGGATTAAGGATGTGATTGATTTATTTGATTGATGATGAGGCTATTGCATACCTATCAAAAATACCCGGATAACTCTAACTAATGTAGCTAGGGAAGTATGGATCGAATCCTCAGGGAACCAATTAAACTTTATTAGTTCTAAAAAGCTTAAACTGTGTAAAGGGCCTTTGAATATTGTGATATGACTAAAAAGTTAACTAATATTAGGAATGAATCGATTAAGGGAATAAATTTATAACTAAGCCTAAGACATCGGTTCACCATAGATTAACAAATGAGTTGCACACAATTGATTAACATATTATCAATTTCCTTGAATAAAGGTTGATCACCAATTCTCTCGAATCTAGTCTCCTTCAAAACTCCTCTAATGACTCTCGCTCACTTAGACTCGTTTTGCCTATTGTCCCTATGATCTAATTGTGGTAATCTTACCTCTCGGTATCGATTACAACAATATCAAACTAACAATTAAACCTGGCCAATATTTAACTGAAAGCAGTAAAAGTTGACAACAGGAATTCAAGAACATTAATAGTCAAACTAACAATTATGAGCAAAACATCAAAATCCATCCACAGATCCCCTAGTCCTAGAAAGGAAACTACTCACTCGTGCAAAAACTAAATCAATAATAGAAGTTAAAATCCTAAACATAATTAAACTAAATAAATTAACAATAATCAAGAAACTAAATCTAAGCATGAAATTAATAAAACTAAAAGCATAAATTAAAGCTAAAACTAAACATAAATAAAGAACAAAAATTAAATGGGATAATAGTGGAGGGTAAATGGGATTACGCCCATGCGAGCAAGCTACTGTACCCACATGAATTGGAGTCATTGAGGAATATGCAACTTCCTATGTATGCATGTGGAGATGTTTAGAGCGCCTACTATGCAGCAATTTCAATTCTGAAATGTGTAAGGAGGCTCCGTCTTCGTCATGTACTCCAGAGCGAACTCTATGGAAGAAAGTGTGGCATGCCCAAGTCCCTCCAAAGGTACGTAATTTCGCGTGGCGAGCAATGAACAATGCTCTACCGGTCTTTTCTAATATAGAAAAAAAAGGAGTAGTTGTTGATAATGTATGTAGGAGGTGTGGAGAAGAAAAAGAAGACACGACACACTTACTATTAGGATGCCGTGAGTCAAAGATTTTGTGGTACTTGTCTCCCCTTCGCCTGCCACAAGATATGAAGTTTTGGGATTGGGTAATAGAAGCGTTACAAAGAGTACGAGAGAAGGACTGGTGCGTGGGATATTTTTTGGGGTCTGTGTTGGTCTGGATAGATACAAGGAGGACGGGTGGGGTGGTGGATTGGGAAAGCTATGAGTGCAATAGGTGTGTACAAGCTGGCAATAAAAGCCATGAGATGCAATGGGCAGCAGCAAAGGGAAGAAACAGCTTGTACAGCCGTCCCCCCTCGGGTGGTCTGATGCTGCGGGACGATCAGGGAGAAGTTATGCTCGCTTGTTGCGATGTTACCAATGGGGAGACTACGGTGGAGATTGGAGAGGCCTTAGCGTGTACAAACTGCGAATATTATTAAAATTGTTTGCAATAATGTTGTTGATAACTTGTGAATATTATTAAAATTCTTATTATTAATTACATCTCAATATTATCTTCTTAAAGTTATTGTTATCATGTGCAATAGTTTTATATTTGAACTACTCCCTCCGTTCCCTATTATTTTTTATGGTCACTATTTACCATCTCATTTTGATATATGATATAATAATAGTGGCGGGTAAAATTGGGGTAATAATTGATAAGAGTGAAACAAGTTGCAACTAATGGAAATTTGATTAGTGGGTGGTGTGTTGGGTCCATTTTAATAAAAAAAAATGTTAAAAATCTAATAAAGTTGTAATGTAAAGAAAAATATGGAACATAGAGAAACAAGATATGTAAAGAAAAATAGGGAACGGAGGGAGTATTAAAATCCCATGAAATTATTAAAAATTAGGTCATTTATTTGATTTTTATATTAAATAAGAATATGCAGAGTAATTATATTAACTCCCATGCAATAGTAGTAAATTAAATTTAAAAATAAAATGGCATAAAACCATTTTACTAAAATATTACCATTAACATTAAGGGGACTAATAGTTGAATGTAGTTCATTCATTTTACGTACGTTGTACAATAATTATTGAATTTTTTTATAATTGACTTCCCCTCTTTTACATGTTGACTTATAAATTTATAAACTCATCTTTATTTGATTGATTAATATCGTCTCTCAAAAGTCGTCACTAGCTCACAGACCTTGTGCTTTACAAAAATTATGAGCAGTATTATATAGAGAAATAAAAATTATCTATATTATTATTTAATTATAGAAATCAATGAAAAGACACTATATTATGAAATTAAAAAAATAAAAAATAAAAAAAAAACAGGCCATTTTCTTAAAAAAAAAAAAAAGACTATACAAAGTAATAATATTAGTTAACATACAATAGTACTCCGTATTATATTTAAACATAATGACATGAAATCGATCACATTAATAAATTAAAAAATTCCGTTTTAATTACCAATAACATTAGAAGCAAAAACTAAAATTCTTATTACTAATTACATCTCAATATTATCTTTATAAAACATTGCTATCACGTGTAATAACTTTATATTTGAACAATTAAAATCAATGCAACTATTAAAAAATAGGTTATTTATTGATTTATAAGAATATATGCAAATTAATAATAGTATTACATTAATTCTTATGTAATAATTTTAAAAAATATTATATTTTATATACTAAAATAGTCAAAATATGAGTAAAAGAAGAAAGTAAATTAAATTATACATTAAAAATACTTAAAAAGTATTTTACAATATTTTAAAATATGTTTAGTATCTTTTAGTGTGGTATGATCGATATACATAAAATATATATGTATATATATATTTAAATTTTAATATAAAATACTAAAATACAAGCCAATATGAGTAAAAGAAGAAAGTAAATCAAAATATACATTTAAAAATACTTTAAAAATATTTTATAATATTTTTAAATATGTTTAATATCTTTTACTCCCTCCGTTCACTATTTTTCTTTACATATGTTGTTTTGTGATGTTCCATATTTTTTTTTTACCAAACAACTTTATTAGGTTTATAATAATTTTTTTATTAAGATGGACCCCACACATCACCTACTTGATTAGTTGCAAGTTGTTTCTCTTTCGCCAATTATTACCCCAATTTGACTCCACTACTATTATTATATTATATACCATAATAAAGAGGTGAATAGTGACGGATAAGGAAAATAGGGAATGGGGAGAGTAGTATGGTATGATATGCATAAAATATATACATATTTAAATTTTAGTATGAAATACTAAACCACGAGCAAATGAGGAGATGACAAATGTCAGCACATCATTAAGTCGCTTATGTTTAAGTCGCTTATGTTTAAGTATAAGTAATTAATTGGTTCTAGGACTCTTTTTATTTTTGGAAAGTACATTAGAACAAATTGACTTAGGGAGCAAGGTAAGAGCTGAGGGTAAGACATAGTCGGTGTAAAATGATCGACTTGAGTTGTAAGAGAACATGTATTTTTGACGGTTATATATTTCCTTAATTATATTTAGCTTGATTAATACATAATACAAGTATTACCTTGATAAATACTTCAATAGGATTTATTTGAGTCAAACTTCCAAGAATTCCTCAACAATATTTTAATTTATTAGCATACAAAACCTAGGTGCATCATCACAAAAATATTCTTTGATCATAAGTCCATAACCATGAGTAATGAAGGAGTAGCGATCAACTGCCATGTAAAAGGGCGTTCCTCAGCCGCCACCGGCGACATGATGATGGTGAAGATACATTGCCAAGATCACCGAGAAGGCGTCTCCATCACCGACATCAACATGACTAAGATGTTCATTGATGTAACCCACAACTTCTTCACTAGGCCGGGTGTAATGGAACAATACTATGCATGTAACGCTATAAAACGGCTATTGAATAACATGAGATTAGATGATTGTTGCCATGCATGCGTCATTGATTGTACCCTCAAGTTTCTTTCTACTTGCCAACTTCACCCTTTTGGTTCCCTAATGTTTGACGTCTTCATCGAAATCACCGATCAGTATTCCTACGTTCCGAAAGAGTACCGCCTTCACCCTAGAGACTACAACTACAACGACGAGACTAATAATTCAAATCTTAAGAAGCTTCGTATGATATAGATGTAGTATTGTAGTATTGTAGTATTGTAGTATTATTGTACTCCGTAGACTTGTAGTATGTGATTAAAGTTTTGTTATTATAATTGTATTTAGCAACATTAATGTTAGAATCCCTCTTTATATTATATGCTATAACAATTACTACAATAGATTAGAATAGTTTAGCATATGCATTTTGAACAATTATAAATGTATTCAGCTTTTAAATATTCTCAAGCCGTAATGATACCGTATGGTACGAGTTTTCCTTAGGTTAAGAGTTTGTTACCCTTATTCATCATGCATCCAACTGTTTGGATACTTCTTGATGTGAATGGTTCTCGGTGGTTTTGCCTACGGATTTTCTCCTATCGTAACTCATTTTAGGTTTATAGTTGCATTTAAGTGTTTTTATTTTTCGTGTTTTTAGTCATACTTGGTTTATAATAATGGAGGATCACGTTCTTAAAGGTTTCTTGATGAAAAGATTCAACTAGGACGTTTCTTGAAGCTAGCTTCAAAAGATATGATTTAATTAGTTCTGGAGCTGTGAAATCTGTCTTACTTTGACAATATTTCATTGATAGTTGCCTTTGAACTAGAAGGCGTGTCAATATGCATTAAAAAGCTTATTGAATCTACTTTCAAGGAAAAATATTTCAAAAATTCAGAAAAATTCTGAATATAATATTTTATCCCATTTTTTATTCGGCTATCAAATTGGAAATCAATAGTATTACCTCCGTAATCGATTACTTGCAACCAAGGATATTTTATGTGAGATATAAGAAATTCCTTTGTTGCAAGTAATCGATTGTGGAGATAATAATAAAAAACCATTAATGACATGAATTTTTGGAATGGAAGGTAAATAAACATAGATCGTAAAAGATTATTTTTTGTAAACTATCAATAAATAAAATTTATAGATTTATAAGATTACACATATTTTTGTTAGAACGAATCCAAGACTGATTTTTCAAGAGTTTTGGAACAGACCAGATCGAAAACTGAAAATGCATATTTTACAACCTCAACCTGTGTGATTCGTATCGGTCCATTTTAGCACTCCGAACCGGATTTTGAACATTCTTACGTTTGACTATTAATTTCTTAAGTTGTGAAATAGAGTAAATTATACAAAGTTGATACTTGAATATTATACTCCCTCTGTCTTTATTTACTTGCTACATTGGACCAAAATATGTGAGAGCTTTTTGATCCGTATGTAGCAAGTAAAAAAAGACGGAGGGAGTACATAAGTTTGGCTTTACATTTTTTCTTTCTTTTGTTTTAAGGGGTAAGTTTGGCTTTATATTCTAGAATAAAATGAAAGTTGATAGCAAATATTGAAAATAAATAAATAAGAAATGAAACAATATACAAGGAATTTGGTAACTCGTCTTAATTGTACCCGTCTGAACTCGAGCCCATCTCAAGAGTCAAGATATTAATGAAAATGTCTAATTAAATCACATATACTCAAACTCAACTCGCACCATAAACCACTATAACAATCAATTTCAAGTTGGAAAATAATAGTTGCTTAAACAAAAAGGCTCATGTAGGATTTACTGCAAATGGCAAATGCACAGCAACAATCTATAAGTTGTGTGATACTATAATTGCTCCGTTAAATAATTGTGCCATGGTACAGCTAAGATCTCAAACTTAAAAGAAGTGTAACCTGTGAAGGATAACAAACAAGCAAGCAAGCAATAATTCTGTCAAAACATTAGGCTGAGAAAAAGGAAAGTAAAGAAGAAGAAACATTGAACAGACAAGTTTCTGGTTTTTCCGAAATACCTACACGCCANTGCAAATTAATAACAGCAAATCCTACTACTATAATCTCAGCACTAACCCGAAAAAAAGATAAAAATTCTAAATCTATATCATCGTTTTACCCCCTCTGTTTCACTCTCTTGTTAGCAGAGTTTAAATTAAGAAGAAAAAAAATGAAAGCAAACACATAGCGGACTAGATTTCTTCTAGCCCCCAACATAATGAAACAACGATCAACTCTATTAGCAAAACCCCAGAGATGGAGTTACTTGACTTAAAAGTGCAGTTTTTTTAGTACACATGCAGCAACAAAATTGTCTATAACTTCTGTTCAAGGGTCACATCCATTATGCCAATGGATGCTTTCGGTATGTAATGATCATCAGTGTCCACTTCCTCGATTTCCTGTACATAATTACCAAAAATCATCAGCCAAAGAAAAGAGAAAACATAAAGAAAAAAAAAGAAATATAAGCAGAAAAATCAACCAAACAAAAGGACAATTAAAGTAGTAACTTGTATGCAGAACATCAAACATGGAGGTTACCTGAACAACCTCCTCTCCCCTGATAACTCTTCCAAAAACAGTTATTTTTTCATTAAGATCAGGAATGGGTGCTGTTGTTATATAGAGCTCGAAACCTTTTTTGTCATGCTTTGTCTTGGAGGTACCAAGCATAAATGCCTCATGCTTTACACTGCACAAGAAAGATAATTTTTGGTTTACAGACACAAGGCGTCCAACAACGAAGAAAACGATAGACTTAAAGTTAGTATTAACCTTGTATCAAGTTGGCCGTAGTGTTTCCCCTTGAGGGTCCACTCTTCAGAAGGTCCAATACTATGGACATCTCCAGCTTGTATCACGTAATGCTTTATCACACGGTGGAACTGCATCCCTTTGAAATGCCCTTTCTGACTGCAAAGTCAGCTTCATTAGAACCTTCTATAATTTTCATATCTCCCTATAGATTTCTAGGGTATTGATAGAAAAGTTGTGCATTCAAAACTCATCCGCCCATGTTATATTGTCTAGTCTATGGAAAATGAGTTGGATTTTTGGACAACTGAACACTCACAATTTCACAAAACCAATTGCAGACATCAAAAACCAATTAGCAATGGGAGGAATAGCTCCCAATACTTCAAGTAGTTACTCTCGCACCTTATATCCAATGTGGATTACTCACATACGCACAACTTAATGGGTCTCAACTTTCCATTTTTACACACTGCCCAAATATCTTAACATTGAAACAGCTCACCTAACCAATATTCTAATGGTCAAACGATCAACAGATCAATTAAATTCGGAGTGAACAACAGAGTTTAACGGGAAATAACCAAATCCACAATTCACAAATTTAAGCTTATAAAAAAAAACCATGCATCTATCCCACCACTCCTCTCCTCCCGAATCACCAAAATAAATAAATAAATAAACTAGTAGGAAAGAGAGGAAACAAAGTGAAAATTTGTGTGTGAGGCTGTGAGCATTCATGCGAGTGAATCGTATAGCAAAATATACTCATGGAGTATATAAAAGCTATTACTTACAAGCATATAGTACGTAATAGCTAGTTGTCTTATACATACAAGGAGTTGTGTCTTTAGATGGGCCCAATTCTCTCTTTTTTTTTACTTAACTGAGCAGTGGTTTACAAAACGATGACCCAAAACAAACACGTAAAAGACTATAAAAACAAACCAAAGGTTCAAAATTCCACAATGACTTAGGGGCCGTTTGGTTGGCAAAGGGGAATGGGAATGACTTTAGGAATGAAATGAGGAGGAAAGGAATGATAAGTCTTAGATTTAGGTAGTTTGTTTTATAAAAGAAAAGGAATGCAGGACCACCACACAACCACCTCCCATCCCTCACCAGCGTCGCGACCCCATCCTCACCGGCTTCGACACCTCACCCCCTCGCTGTCACCGCCACCACAAAAACCTAATTACCCACTAAACCCTAACCACAACCTAAACCACCTCACCTTTGCTCGCCCTCCCTCTCCGGTGATCCCAGTCCCTTCACCAACCCTCCTAACTCCCCAACCACCCTCTCGGTTGGGGGGGAGGGGTTAGGAGGGCCGGCGAACGGACTAGAACCGCCGAAGAGGGAGGCCGAGCAAAGGTGAGGTGGTTTTGGGGTGGTTTCAGGTGTGGTTAGGGTTTAGTGGGTAATTAGGCTTTTGGGATGGCGGTGGCAGCAAGGGGGTGGGGTTGAGGTGTCGAAGCCGGCAAGGGTGGGGTCGCGGCGCCGGTGAGGGGTGGGGATGGGATGTGGTTGTGTGGTGATATGGTGGTTGTGTGAGAAGTTACGAAAGGGAATGGGAAAGTGGGTTGGGGGGGGGGGGAATGGGAATGGGAAAAAACACCAATCAAACAACATCAATGGGAATGAATGATGTTGATTCCCATTCCCATTGATTATTCCCCCAAACCAAACAGCCCCTTAACATGTTTTTGAGCTTTGAACCTTTCCTGAAAGCAGACAAACAGAAAACGCTAAAATGGCACATTATTCCAGACTCTAGGGTAATGAAGTGAGTGCAGTTTCTCTTAATATTTCATAAAACCACTTAAGCATGAGATTTTGACAGCTAAACCGGACAGGCTTATACTTACCATCGCTCGATAAATTCATCAACAACTTCAGGAGACCCATCCTTAAACAGTTCTGCAGCAATTGCACCCTTTGAAGTATGGATAATCTAGCATAAGACAACAGGGTTTAAGCCAAGTGAAAAAAAAAGCCAAAGTTTCATGGGATAAAAACAAAAATAAGAACAGATTAGGAAACAAAAGGACCAGCATGAGAAGAATCAAAGAACCCTGTCCTAAACTAATTAACTCATTTCCAAAAATAGATATAATTTTTGGCCAAAAATAAAAATATACCCCCCACTTCAATAGAGTGGTGAAGAGAGAATGTGAAAAGGCCACTAATAAAATGGATACTTTAGTAGCTTATTGAGTATAAGGTGAGTGTGAATCCCTACATATGAGGAGTTAAAACATTGTCACTATTCCAGACAGAAAATTCATATAGGAAGGAGTGCCACACTGCCACACATGATTTCCTTCGAACAATACTAGTGTAGGCTAAAGAAAAAAAAAACATACCGCATATTTTGGAACATCGGTGTTCTTCAGATCACTGAGACCCTAATGCATAGAACAAAAAAAAAAAAGTTAAAAGCTATCAAGCTTATGAACTAACGGCTTACATAATCTACAACTGGTAAATATTTCTCAATAAATCAAGAATACAATCATCCATACGAATGAATTCCTAATCAATACAAAGAGCACAAAAATATGTAGAATAAATACTAACATTTTTACCTTACGACCTCCATAATATGCCTGCTCCTCAGTGTTCACTGACCTAGCAAAGATTCGTAAAAACTACTATCAGATACAGAGACGTACTTGTCAACTTATGCTCTAACAAAGGTCATCAGAACTCTGAAAATTACAGTATACTGATACAGCAGAGTACAAAAAGAAAACCCCAATGATTTTTTCAAATGCAGCAAATGGTAGACCAATCATGCACTGTCGATATTAATCTAATACAAAATGATATATCGAATTTGGAAAGTTAGAAAAGAAATAAGATTGCCTAACATCAATCAGGTAGAATTTATTCATTTTTGGGATAAAAGAAGTTATAGAGAAAGGAAGAGACAGAAAATGGAGGTGAATGAGTTCTTTTGTTTGAATAAGGGGTTAGGGAAGGAAGGAAAAAGGATCCACAATCTATATATACTCTTTCTTTTAATAAACCCCCGCCATGGGCGGAATATGGAGCTCCTCCTTCCACCTCCCTTTCTTTCTTTACCCGCACCTTCATCCTACTTTCCCTCCCTTTCCTTTCTCGTGCATCTTGCTATCCAAACAAAGCATTAGCGAACGTCAATACTCCTAATTCCAACCGAAAACAGTTCTAAATAAGGCAAGAAGAATTGAAAAGGCTCACAATCAAACCAAACTATCAACAATAAACACCCTTTGCTCTCCCCATGCTGGACTACTCTAAACAAACACTTATCAACTATAAACCCACGAAAGCAATGTAAACTCACTGACTATAGATCCCCAAAATCGGACACCCTATCGGAAATCATTTCGAAAAATGGAAAATGCAAAAACAAACCTAAAGGTCCCCAAAATTTGAGCCTAAATCTTAATTCTCTACAACATCCAAACAAGTATTTGCCTTTAACCAACTAAGCCAAAACTAAATTGTGATTTTCCAACTATAAACCATACACAAAATAAAATTGGAGCTAATTTTTTTTCCCTAAATTGAGCCACAATCATACAAACATAAACCTAAGAAAATCTTAACTTTCTACCTTAGCAAACTAAAATCAAGATTGTCATTAACACCATGCATTAACATAGAGGTTAAATAAAGAACTCCAATTTCAACAACCATAATACCAATGATAAAAAGAGTCAAAATCAATTTTTTTACAATTTCCCACAAAACCCCATAAACTAAACAAGGAATAAAACAAAATTGGATATAAAATTCTCAAAAAAAACAACAAAATATATAGAATCAATGATCAAAAGATACCCAAAAAAAGGAAGAAAATTTTTTTTAAAGAAAAGAAGAAATCACCTGTGAGCAAAATGCCTATAAGCGGAGAAAATGAAGAAGACAACCATAAAAACAATTAAACAAAACAAAATGATTGTAGTAGGACTAATTCTACTAGGTGATTTCTTCTTCTTGCTTTGCTGCAATAAAGCTTGTGGCTTTATTCTTGCCATCTTTAACTCCTGAAAAAAAAGAAAAAAAGTTTAAATCTTTATTAACCCCAGAAAAATTAAAAATCAAAAATTAAACAAAAACCCAAATCAAATCAATCAGAAATTAAATTAAATTAAATTTCCATAATTGGTGTTAAAAATTAATTGGAAATACAGATTTAAAAACATACCCAAATGGAAAAATTGAAATTGAATTGGAATCTAATACAAAGAGATGTGAATCTAATAACCCACTAATGTTTTTTTGTTGTTTCTCTCTCTAGAAAAATGCTTGTGTTGTGAGTTTCTCTCTCTTAAACTTGTTTACAGATGATATTAGTTGGAATTTAAGAATGAAATTAAAAATGGGTGTTATTTGTTTTGTTTGTTTGATGAAAGAGGGGTTTTGAACTTTGAAGTTTGAAAGTTTGGTTGGTTTGGTGAGTGTATGTGTATAAAATTCAATATATTCCAAGATTTTTATTTTTTTTTTTCCTTTTTCCAAAGTATGATTGATTGACTGTATTATGAGTTATGAAAGAGGGATGACCAGTAAATTAAAATGATATGCAAAATTATATATCATAATGATATTTTGAGTTAAAAGTTTATGGGTGAGATCGTCTTTTTATATAAATTTTTAAGGGTAATATTGTAATAAAGTTTTCTAATTATTTACGAAAATGTCATATGATTTACTATTTATACATATCATAGTGATTTCTTATATATTATCTTTATGAAATGAAAGTATACTTCAGCAATATTCAAAGGAATTTAAGCCGTGTGATGGATGGGATGGTGTATGTTATGATGGTGGATTGGTGGGATGTTTCATACGACCAATTGAATTTTGAAAGTCTTGGAAATTTGGAATTGTATCAATGAATGTGAGTGATTAATGAGAAATATTCATTTGGGTGTTATTTGTTTTGAATGTCGACTAGATTGGTTGGTTATACATAATTTTAAATTTTGAATCATTTATGGTTTACGGTATGTATTGTGTAGCTTTATAAATAAAATATATGGAAGATGAAAGAGGAGATTAGAAAGATCTTTTGAAATTGTATAAAGTTTAATAAGAGTTTTCAAAATTTAAGAATGAAAAATTTAATAGTATTATCACATTGCGCTCAATTTTAGTATTTGCCCACTAATTTAAGTATGTAAAAACGACTAACTTACCATCACTATATTCCATAATTACTAAGCTAAGTGCTAAGCATAAAACACCTCCACCATAACTTGCTAAAGCACTGTTGTTGTTATCATTCTTGTTGCTACAATGTATATTATTTATGAGTATTAAAAAATTAGTTTGTTGTATTTATTTTGAAAAAAATAGTAAATCAAAAGAAAAATTTAATAAATTACAATGAATCGTTCAAAAAATCAATTCCAACACGATGATAACCATCCACAAAAACCATAAACTAAATTATATTGTGTAATTAATTGAATTTTTCATATCTTGCATTAGGATTTTCACCCTTGTCTTATAATGAGCAAAAGCATCTTCTAGCCCAATAATTAGTTTACTTTTCGCAACCCTTGAATATTGATCAACTGCTTGATTTGTTGATTAGTATACAAGTATAACATTCCGGTTCCTGTTAAGATAATTGTAGGGTACGTTACAATGGGCATGTTAACTATGAACAAGAATAATTAATTTGTCTCCATTATATGCCTCCCAAAATGAGTTTACGTCAAAACATCAATATTTTACATTAAACTTGATTGGCTAACTCAATTCCCTCTTTACATAATGATTATCTCTAACTGGAGAAAAATAAGGAAGATGAAAATGAGAAATATTTCGCATTCACAATTGAAATTAAATCACTACTGGTACAAAAATTATAAGGCTGAAAGCCTGGAGCTAACATACATAAATCATAGGGACATCACATCTTCGTTTTGTTTTTCCAATACGATAGTAGCTAGACCAAGTCTGTATGCAGTAGAACTCAGATTTCTGACCAAGACGAATATCTCCTTCCTCCTTTTCTTTGCAGGCACTTGACTCCACTGTTCGTGTCTAAGACGAGCAAGTAGCACAGCCTCACAAAATGCTACAGCTGCTGGTTTTTTGCTGCATTTGACAATAACCTCTTTAGATGAAATAGATTGTGGAGTATAAAGTGAAGTCAGCTAAACTATATGAGTTGGGTATGAGGTTTGACGGATCAGACTTATTAAATCAATGTTCTTCTAAGTGAAACTAAGAGGGGGGATCAAAGTCCCAAAATTTCTAAACAAATTTTTAAAATAAGTCACAAAATTAGAGTAACCAAGGGAAGAAATAACTACCTTCCTCGAACAAATCCGGTGGTAACAAAACCTATAGGTTGCCTACAAGCTTCCTTAGCAGCAGGATCCTCGGGTAACTGAAAATCCCATTTACCGGAAGGTAGCTCTTTAAAATATGAGCCAACAAACGCATGAGGCACTTGAAGGCCCTCATTGTTTTCCAACCTGTGAAATTGATCATTCATGCCATAAAAATCAAAGACTATAGAAAAACCATTTTATCAACATTCCCTACAAGCATGAATCTATAACATTGATGAGCAACTAAAACATATCCCAAGAAGAAAAGATAATTGTTCAAGACCAAGGTCAGTGAGTGATAATTACCGAGAGCAGGAGGTCAACATTGTTATGTCAGAAAAACGAGGTGCACAAACAACTGCTCGCTCATCAAAGACACCTTCTTTGAAAGCATGTACAACAACTCTGAGGTAACACAATCTTCTATCATTTGTTAAGTTGGCCAGGTTTGAAGCCTGGCTAATATTGACTTCCCTTATCCTAAATTGTGAAAAGCTCGGCCTATCCAACCCTTTGGGAAACAATAAAAAATCATCACCAGAAATCTCCTTCAAAAACGAGATCAACATTCTAGATGTCCTAGCTACAGATACTTCTAAAGATCCATCATTATTACCCAAGGGAATGTCACTAAGTTTGCCTTCTAAATTTGACAAAGAATCTCCATTGTCATTTAGATTGCTAGAAAGGTCAAATCCATTACCCTCTCCAGCTCCTTTATTATAAGCAAACCAATTGCTGTTCCAAGGAAGTTGTATAGGAACTTTAAGAGGTCTTGTGGCAGGAGGGTGGTTTTCCAATGCTTTGCCAACTGTTACTGCCTCTCTTTCCATAGCACAAGTGTTTGCATTGCAATCCGGAAAATCAGATGGAAAGTAAGGCAAACCTACCTACAAGATGATAAATAGAAGTTCAAAAAAGTATGGTAGAACAACTCAATGAGAAGTAATCTGGTTAGGAACACATACATCACCAGCAATCCAATGCTTCTCTCTTAAACCAATGGCATGAGCTCCACCAGTAATCAGAGGATTCCAGAAAGCCTTGACCCAACAGATAGGTAGTATAATAGACCATCTGAAATAAGAGTAAAAGAGAGATGATGTTAAATTGGCAATTTGTCATACCAACAGATTCTGAATAACAAATGTCAAGCCTAAGAGAACTAGTAATTTATAGCATTGACAGTTTGAAAGCCATCTTGTAATGTACTAAAAGTTGTAACTACATCAAGAATCAAGCACCATAAAATTATAATTTGTGGGCCAACCAAAAATTCTTAATGACAATTAAGCTAGATTCTACTATCCACAAAATTTTCTATTAAACTAACCTAGGCTATTTGTTGGATTAAGTTCACAAGCACATTGTAGTCATTACTCATAAATACATCCTTGGGCCTATTAGGCAGTCCAACACTCCCAAGTCCCAACCCCTAATCATTCCCCCTTCTCTCTGGACCGCCCTCTCCAACTCAATCAGTAATTTTATAAATAACAGACTAGTATTTACACAAAACTAAACTAGCTTAGGTTGATGGATTAGGTTCAGAAGCACATGGAGGTCATAGGATTATATTCAGGCCTATTAGGCAGTCCAACAATCCAAACCCTAATCATCCCTTTTCTCTTTCCCATTCTCTTCAGTTCAATAAAATTGTGACAGACTATACCCGCTCCCCACCACCTTTCTTTCATCCTACTATCAAAATTACTAGGTTCACTAGATTCAAAGACCATCAAGAGACAATAGAAGAACAATGTGAAGTGTAATCAACATTACTAAATTCCAACAAGGTTGTGGGAATGGTGAAAATTTCAAATAAAATAGCCAAGTCAAACAATTGGACAAGTAACCATGTATGACAAGAGTATTCAAGTACGTTTACCATTGAATTTGAATGTAAAGCAATTTCCATTAGAAGTTAAAATATTAACATAATAATTTAAGAGACCTTTAAATTCATAAAAAATAAAAATAAAAAAAATAAAAAGTGGAGGCAAGGATAGATACCCAGAAAGGAGACCTGCCTCATCAGCATTTCTCAGTAAAAGAATCGGACAGAATCTTGAGAAGTGGCCCTCAGAAGATTCAAATTTTGTTGAAGATGCATACTTTAGGCGAAAGAAATCCAAAGATTCTTTATGCCTCTCCATGCAAAGAACATGCTCTTCAACAGGTGGATGAACCCCATTACTGGCATCCCACAAGTCCTTGCAGTTAGATACAGAGGGGGCATTGGTGTTACATTTTGACTGCAAGGTAGAAAATACCTCCTCATTCACAAGCACATTGTTTGTTGAGTTTTCTTCTCTATTGTGTTCTATTGAGCCACATTGATCATTGGCTATTACCCCATCCAGAGCTGCTGCAGATCTTTTGCAACCTGAGGAACGTGGATCAGAAACTGTAAGTAAAAGAGCTGCATCAGGAGAAAAGCACTCTTCCATATCAAGCTTATTCTTCTGTTTGATTCCACATCCATTTGCATGCCCTATGGCTGAACCAGTCTTTAACTCCAAGGAATCTTCCACTGGACTACTGGTAACAAGGGACATATATAGCCATTAGTATTAGCAACATCATATATAAATCGACTGCCAGTAAAAGATGACTCACAAAGTGATAGGATGCAATATCGTTTGAAGAAGATGAAATGCATGAAATCCCATGACTTCTAATGTTGCAAGTTGCCCATCAAGGGACACACAAGCAACCGCAACACCCGTCTCATTTGTCTGAATATAGCGTAACACAAAAAACAAGTCAGAGTTAAATAAACTTTCTATTACATTGAAGCACATAAAGTTGAAAAAAGGCAATTCCTAAGCCATAATATATGATATCCGGGCCTCAAATCTTCAAAACTTTTTTAGGGAAGAAAATAAGACATCGACGTACATCAAGATCTCTTCAAAGCAATAGAAATTTTCAATTAAGGATGAAAATTGTCAAAGTTCTGAAAGAAAGGATACTCTCATGACTGAAAACAGTAGCCATGTCAGCAGGAAGTTACCATATTTGAACAAGCAAGACTTAAACAATCAAGTCCTTCACTAAAAGCCGAGGGATGCATCCATATCCAAAGCTGACGGGACTGAGAACTTGATTCAATCTCTATATTCTCGTTTATTCCTCTATCGTTTGAGCAAACATTGTCATGTTGATGCAATGGCCGCCACATATAGGTCACAGGGCAAATTGCTTTATAACCATCCAGCCTGGCATGGTGTAGCTGCAGGAAAAACAGGGAAAATCATGACCGCTATCTTAGATGAAAATGTTATCTTATAGTAAATTAAGTCTACCAACCATAGCACGCCCACAGATTTCTCCCGAAAGCAAGCGTTTGCAAACATCTTCAGAATGATCCGTAGAGGTAACCAGTAAATTCTTTAGAATCAATAGCAAAGCACCCTGGGAAATTATGGAAAAATAAAGTAACTTCAGAAATGGATGTTATACAGTTATACAATTATACACTTAATTGAATATAAAGTCTAAGCATATATGTTTACAGTTTAATCTCAAGTCTCAACAAGCATTCCGAAGTTCATCAAAACTATCCTCTTTGGCGTAGAGAATTTAGAGTTTAGAGTTTAGAGTTTGCTGGTAGAGGATTAACTTTTGTTCGGAGGATTTGACTGTTGATTTGAATAGCTATTTGCATAAATGTGTTTGGTAACGCTTGGCTAATTGTTTAGAATTTTGTACTCTTTTAATTATGTAGAATGACATTTATGGACATTTGCTTTTGATAAAATGGGTAAGGTTTGTTTAATTATGAGGGTAAACTAGTCATTTGCAATTTTTGTACACAAAACTCTAATAAAAAAGCTCCTTATACCAGCTAATTCAAATTAGAGCTTTGTACCAAAAACTCTCTTAGAAATCTCTCCCTCACCAAACATACATATTAGAGTTTTGA
This sequence comes from Suaeda aralocaspica, assembly GCA_016808085.1. Lineage (NCBI taxonomy): Eukaryota > Viridiplantae > Streptophyta > Magnoliopsida > Caryophyllales > Amaranthaceae > Suaeda > Suaeda aralocaspica. The sequence continues at coordinate 377,122 of PYUH01000078.1, forward strand.
CTAGTCGAAACTTTAAACTCCCTTCAAACCTCTCTTCCTTACCCAAAACTCTCTCCACCAAACACCCCCACATGTGTTTCCAAAATGCATAATAGCTATTTGATATTGCTACCAGTTTACCACAATGACACTAGCTAAGAGTAGACCTGGTTATTGGACAAGGTGGCCCAATGGCTAAATGGATAGGGTCAAGTTAACAACATTTTTATTGGGTAGGGTCGTTATTGAACAGGGCCGTTATAGGGTCAAGGTAATAAGCAAATACCTTTTTCAAAAATTAAGTTTTGACAAAAATAATTGCATGGATAGATTCGTATGCATATTTTTTCACTAATGGCTCACTTAGATATTTAATACTCTTTTATATTTATTGACCCGCCCATTAATGACCTGCTATTGACCCGCAACCCACAATGACCCGACCCGCAATCGACCCTTTTTAGTGTGACTCGCTTAAAACCGACCTGCAACTGACCCGACGCGCCCAATAATCACCTCTGGCTAAGAGTCTCAGAGAGAGTGAAATTCGTCTAAACTAAGTTGACGCTCTCAAGTTCTCATCACCAGTTACAGCTGATGGCAAAACGTTTTACTACGTCTTTAGAAATCAGAACAATATTGTAACTACTCATTTCAATAAAAAAATTCAAGTATTTGAGGTGAAAAGGAAAGGAGAAATGCCTGCCTCTGGACCCTCCAACTGAACCGCACTGTAGTAGCTTGCGTCATGCACAACAGTCCCTTGTTTGTACCACTTTAAAAGAGCCCTCGATCCCCTTCCACTACACATGAAAGTACAAGTTACAACTCCAAGCCAAAATCTCTATGTTTTGTGATAACAACATTCCCTTCTACTTCATACAGAATAATAACGGTTTATTTGTACAACAACCAAAATATCTATCATAAAATTAACATAAAATCAACTCTCAAATCAAGGCATAACATTGAAAATCCTAATGATAACCAAAATGAGTAAAAATTCACAAGATTTCACTTTGGAGCTTGAACTAACAAACTTGATTATTTATGCACATTTCACTAGCTAACAAAAAACAAACCTTTCCAAATTCATATACTAGCAAAAAATATAACTATAAGAATATGCCTAGAGTCTTTGTATCTGCAATCTGCATAGCCACTTCATATCACCTAGATTTTTTTTGCGATACCTTTAAGGTAAATCCGTTTAGGCCTTTATGAACTCATTATCTCTATAACCTAGTTCTAATTCCATAACCTAAAATTCCTAAAACGCAATAAAGATGCAACTAAAGCATTGTTGGTGAACCAAATAAATTTTTATACATTCGTGCTTATCTCCATTCAATTTTTTTTGCATCCATTATAGCCGTAACCAACAAGATACATAATGCACTTATTTCCATCTGATTATACCATCAATAAACCAGCTTAAGGAACATAACAGAGAGAGCAATTAGGCTCCGATTCACACTACATTAGCTAACTATGTTATCTAAACAAAACCAAACCACAAAGACGTCTCGACACAAATAAACCATCAGTAAACCACCACAAGAAACAATTCAACAATACCACAAAATAACTAGCCGAATGCCTGATTAATATCCGAAAAAGGATATTCTCCACAACAACAACAAATTAAACAATCAAAGTGGCAATTCAACAAACACCTGCAATACAATTAAATGTACAGCCAAAATGCAAGAATCATAAACACAAAAAATTATTATAAAAAAAACAGAGAGGCATTTCGACAAACACCTTCCATGCAATCCAAAAGGAAGGTAAAATCCCCAAAACTTCTCCATACGAAACCTTTTAGCATGCCAAACATGAGTTCTCAACCTCTTAGTACCATCACCTGTAACACTAAACCCTAATTTGAGGTTTTTCTTCGTTAATTCAATTTTCCTACGAACTTTTCGAGACCACTTCTTTTCCGTTTGTTCTCCATTTTCTCTCTCCTCGTCAGCGCCACCGAGATTTGGCTGTTTCCGGTGGTTTTTCCGGCGGTGATTGGATTCGAACCCGGTGGTGCGGCGGCGCTTGTTGCGGTGAGAGCGGAAGTCATCGTTGAGGCGAGTGGAGATGATTGAGTGGAGGGATTTGAGTTCGGGGGCGCGTGATTCGGCGTATTTTCCGACGTCTAGGGTTCGTGGCGGTGGTGGTGGTTGGCGGCGGTGTTTCCCGGCGTCGGAAGCCATTGGTGGGGTGAAATAAGGTAGTTTGTGAGTGTATGTTATGAGTTATGAGCGCCTTAAATGAAGAGGGAAGAAAAAAGTTGTGCAGTTAATCAGTATTCAGTTATGTAGGATTAAGGTGTTAAAATTGGCTCAAGGGTTCTGGGATGGGCCCGTGCCGCGCTATGGCATAGGATGTTAGCTAAGCTAGGTTGCACCAACTTACTGAGCTGTGATGTGGTCAAAAACGAACATGATACGGGTTTGAAAATAGCAAATTTGAACATTAATGTCATATGAAGTTGGGATGTTAACGGAGTTACAAATGAAGTACTTGTGCTGCATAGCATCTAAAATCGTAAAAGTGTTTGTATACGGCCTAGTGCAAAGCTTTTTTAGGTATATGAATGGGCTTTTTAATTTTCACAATAGTTGGTCTATAACCATGACCAACAAACCTTAAAACTCAGCCAATGGCGCAATACTTGGATGACTTGTTGAAGTTATGGTGCATTATGGGTGCATCTCCTTCTACTAATTGGCATATGTGGGCACGACAGTACAGTTGACAAGGTATGATGCATAGTAGATTAGTAGTTATCCATCGGACAACTCACTNTCAGTAAACCACCACAAGAAACAATTCAACAATACCACAAAATAACTAGCCGAATGCCTGATTAATATCCGAAAAAGGATATTCTCCACAACAACAACAAATTAAACAATCAAAGTGGCAATTCAACAAACACCTGCAATACAATTAAATGTACAGCCAAAATGCAAGAATCATAAACACAAAAAATTATTATAAAAAAAACAGAGAGGCATTTCGACAAACACCTTCCATGCAATCCAAAAGGAAGGTAAAATCCCCAAAACTTCTCCATACGAAACCTTTTAGCATGCCAAACATGAGTTCTCAACCTCTTAGTACCATCACCTGTAACACTAAACCCTAATTTGAGGTTTTTCTTCGTTAATTCAATTTTCCTACGAACTTTTCGAGACCACTTCTTTTCCGTTTGTTCTCCATTTTCTCTCTCCTCGTCAGCGCCACCGAGATTTGGCTGTTTCCGGTGGTTTTTCCGGCGGTGATTGGATTCGAACCCGGTGGTGCGGCGGCGCTTGTTGCGGTGAGAGCGGAAGTCATCGTTGAGGCGAGTGGAGATGATTGAGTGGAGGGATTTGAGTTCGGGGGCGCGTGATTCGGCGTATTTTCCGACGTCTAGGGTTCGTGGCGGTGGTGGTGGTTGGCGGCGGTGTTTCCCGGCGTCGGAAGCCATTGGTGGGGTGAAATAAGGTAGTTTGTGAGTGTATGTTATGAGTTATGAGCGCCTTAAATGAAGAGGGAAGAAAAAAGTTGTGCAGTTAATCAGTATTCAGTTATGTAGGATTAAGGTGTTAAAATTGGCTCAAGGGTTCTGGGATGGGCCCGTGCCGCGCTATGGCATAGGATGTTAGCTAAGCTAGGTTGCACCAACTTACTGAGCTGTGATGTGGTCAAAAACGAACATGATACGGGTTTGAAAATAGCAAATTTGAACATTAATGTCATATGAAGTTGGGATGTTAACGGAGTTACAAATGAAGTACTTGTGCTGCATAGCATCTAAAATCGTAAAAGTGTTTGTATACGGCCTAGTGCAAAGCTTTTTTAGGTATATGAATGGGCTTTTTAATTTTCACAATAGTTGGTCTATAACCATGACCAACAAACCTTAAAACTCAGCCAATGGCGCAATACTTGGATGACTTGTTGAAGTTATGGTGCATTATGGGTGCATCTCCTTCTACTAATTGGCATATGTGGGCACGACAGTACAGTTGACAAGGTATGATGCATAGTAGATTAGTAGTTATCCATCGGACAACTCACTTTTAGTATGTAATAACTCAATTTTAGTATGTAACAAGTATTAAGGAGTTAGATCCCTTCAAAAAAAAAAAAAGTATGTAGGAGTTAGATTTAGTGAGAGTTGAGGACAAGGAAAACCCTACACTTAAAGAGTATTTGGTGAGGGTTGATCCCATGACCTCAAGATTATAACAAATAAAAGTATTTTTTTTTTCCATTAGGACTTTTCCATTAAGCATTATTTAGTCATTGCATCTTGTGTATCCTTTCTCTTATAGTATATAGTATATCTGATATAAAAAATTCAAGCGTTACAATTAATAAGAAATGAATGTAATATTTATATGTATGGTATTTTAATTTGTTACAAATACGATTAATCCATTAAATTTGTTTCCTATCAACAATACCACATTTAATCCACAGCACATATAAGAGAAAATGAAAAAACACATTGAGGAACGATGTTTAGACCAATCCACAGCATCACATTCTCATTATTGGTTCGTGTTGAACGATGTTTAGACTTTAACAGCTTCAAAATGAAAGTTGAGAATGTGAGATCAAACTCTTGATGCCTTCTTTCACATAATCATATTACTTAGCTTACTGAGTAATATCTTAACCTCTCAAATTCTCAGCGAAAGCATTCTGTTAATCTTTGTCATCGCTCCAAAAGAATAAACCAATTTTATATCGTTATTATGATTATGATCTTGCAAACCATAATGTTGTAAGCGCCTCGCTATACTCTGATATTCTTAGGCAACATAATGTTGTTGCTGTTAGAATTGGGCATAATTTTATTTTTTATTTTATCCTTAAAATAACTTATAGTCAACAAAAACTTCTATTGCAGCATTATCACAGGTTTCCAACTAACACTTGTTGGAAGTTGGTGTCTTTACGCTCGAAACAAAGAAAGAGACAACATAAATATTGGCATATATTGCTGAAGCAGCTTGTCACATATAGCACTCAACAATCTACTGATGGAAACGTCTGTCTAATTTATTCTCTTCAACTACAGTTAGTAGAGTTGGTGAAGGTAGTTATATTCCGTTAAATTCTTCCGAGTAGTTTCTTATTATATAAAGCACTTACATGCTCTACATAAGAGGCATAAATTATGTACATATTATATACAGATATACTCCATCAATTACATATCTAGAATATGTTTCATTCAAAAACAGCGAAAACCTCAGCTCGCTGAACTCTTCAGTAGTACGCCACCTTGTCTTTCGGTTCATCAATTAAAAATTTGTAGTTTCAACCCCATGATTTCCCCTCAAGTACCTCCAATGTACCTTTCGAATCGATTAAAATTTATATAAGAAAAGGAAACAAGTAGGAAAGATTTGTTAAGGGTCTTGCAAATGACAGGAAATTTCCCTTTCAGAAAACTTCTGTACAATATACCTCTGAAGAACCATTCAAAGGAGCTTAATATTATACACTTGAAGTATATATAATTCCGCAATATTATTAATCTCATATAAATATTCTGATTACGCCAGAGATTTGACATTGTATCTACTATAGAGAGTAATTTTATATTGGTCATATAATGCTAAGACCAAGGATGATATACCACTTTGTAAAGTCATCTAAGTCATGTTTTATAACTATTTCCTTCTTGTAGAAGGTACCATAAGCTAATTAAGTAATATATAATGGCAACACAAATGAAATTTTTTTCTTTCAAACTGTACATGTTCTTTTTTAGATTCTTCCATCACTGAAAAAAAAAAAAAAAAAAAAAAGAAATTTGTTGATTGAAATCTTACTAGTGTTGCTACTCAGGCGAAAATGGCGAAAAAGGTGACTAATTTCTGATACTAGCTTGTTACTTGTTAAGCCTTGTTTAATTATACACACATTGAAGTTATTTGTTATTTTACTTTGAATGCTAATGTCTCAAAACATGGTGGTGCAGAGAATTGTTCTGAAAGTGAACACCAGCAGCAAAAAGAGTCAGAAAGAGATACTTAGTGCAGTGGCCAAAATCGAAGGTAAATGCACAAAATCTTGTGTAGTTGTATCTCAACATTCTTTGTTTGACAACTGAGATATACAAATTAAATGATTGTATGTTACTTGCAAGTAAAATACAATAGTTACATAACTTGTGAAACAAAATTTGGTATACATGTTTCTAAACAGGTGTTGAAAAGCTCGAAATGGATGGAAACAAAGGCACCCTTACAGTTGTTGGTGAGGTTGAGCCAGTGCCGATATTTAAGGCACTCAAGAAGATCAAACAGACCCCAGAAATTGTGACCGTGGGTCCACCAAAACCGCAAAGATGTGGTCCATACTGCAACTGCAGCTCATGCAGTAACCAGGAGCAGAAGGGGTGGAACCCCCCTATGTATCCGTGCACGGTGCCCTGCAACAGGAACTGGTGCAAGCAGTGTGAGCTAGTAACTGTAGGGTACCCTCCTAACACTGATTACTATGATTCAGGAATGTGCTCCATTCAATGAGATCTTCTACTCAATTACTTATTTTAGAAAGTTTTTTAATGAGTTTCAGATTTTTCACCCCCATGTCATGTACTGTGAATACATATACTTATATATATATATATATATATATATATATATATATATATATGTTACTATATAGTAGTACAAGTGATTGTTTTCCTTGTTTCTTTCATTCGAAATGTAAGGTCTGACAGTAAGGTGTACATATATTTCTAAGATGTTCAGAGTTCAGTTAGCATACAGTCACACAGATCTCTATTTGGAAAATCCAAAGACACAAAGTAGTAGTAATTTAATTTGCTTAATAATTCTGTAATGATTTTTTGAGACAGCAATCTACGTACCTATCTAGGTAGTGCTCCTCTATATGGGTACAATATCGCGAATCAGATGATAACATTAAGCATCATGTATGCGCTTTCAGAAAATGGCAGCAATACGCATCTTACTGCACATAAACTCAGAAACACCACAAAAACAAACGAAGATACAACCACTATATATGAAGACAATGAAACGGCTCACCCAATATGAGAGCCCTCAGCCCTGCCACTCTATTTATAAACTATAAGCACAGTGTAAGTGTAACAGGTTATGTGCCTATGTGGTACTATTCTATTACCATTAGAGTGCACGAGTTAAGGTAACAAACGCGTCCCAAGACCTTGTCGCTGCACCCCAAGACCGTGTTCAATAACAACTGATCAAATCTGTAATAGCATCAACATCACAAAAAGATAGCAAATTTCAAATCATTGTCAAAACTTGTGAAGAAGAAACAATACATTTACATACATCACATGTTATACACAAAAAACAACCCCTTTTTTTCATGTGAAGTTACCACTTACTAGAGGTCATACTGAGGCCATACACATACATTGAAGTTACTTCAACAAAACGGTGATCAAAAAAAAAAAAAATATATATATATATATATATATATATATATATTTCCTTTTGACTTTGGTTTGGGTACTCATTGATTGACTCTACCCCTATATTTAATACAAAGGTTACTAAAGGCCAAATGAGTCAGCAATGTTAGATCAAAGAGAAATTAAAGTTTGCCCCTTTACTTTATAGCCACTTTCAATATATAATTAGCTGGCAGTTGATGTCACATTTTTTTTCACATAGTATATTATGTATTATAAGTGTATAGTACTAGCTAGCTTTTAGTTAGACCATACTATAAGTTATAGAAATAGAGAGGAAGCATAGTATAGCCTATGCAAAAAATAGAGAACTTGAAAAACTGCCATGGGAAGACCACCTTGTTGTGACAAAGATGGCATCAAGAAAGGTCCATGGACTCCTGAAGAAGATATTATTCTCGTCTCTTACATTCAACAACATGGTCCGGGTAATTGGCGGTCTGTACCTACTAATACCGGTATCTTTACCTCCGTCTCTAAGCTATTTCCCTTTTTTCGTCGTGATGAATTCATTTTTTTTCCTTGATTACCACTCAGTTAAGTTTCATACATTAAAAACCTACGATATGTCTGTCTATGTCTATCATATATAATTCCTTAAAATCTTCGTGGTGAAGTTCATAGCAGATTAATATATTAAATACGAATGAACTTAGATTATAACATGTTCTATTATTCATCGATCCACCAAGATTGTTACTTGTATTTCTTTCTTCTATGATGGAAAACCGCTAAGCTAAATTTCATTAAAAAAAAACGATATTAGTTGCAACGTACTTACGTACAAAATACAATTAAAGGTCTAGCTAAGATAGATACTCGGAATGAAGTTAAACTTGATTTTATCATCATATGTATAATGTAAATTTATGTTTTGGTAAAGGATTGCAAAGATGCAGCAAGAGTTGTAGGTTAAGATGGACTAATTATCTTAGGCCAGGAATCAAACGAGGCAACTTTACTCCTCATGAAGAAGGAATGATCATCCATTTGCAAGCATTATTGGGTAACAAGTACTCCCCTTTCCCTTAATTCTCATTTTATTGATTTTTCTTTATGTTTGCATTGTAAAAAAGAGTCATAAATTCTCCCTTAATTAAACTGAAGTACCTTAAAATTCATACAAAACCCCTATTTTTGTTTGAACCAATATATATATATATATATACATCAATAATCATATGATAATATGTTATTTCTTTAATTTAATAATCATCTTATGCCATAATATCTTATTTTATAGATGGGCAGCAATTGCTTCATATCTTCCTCAAAGAACAGATAATGACATCAAAAACTATTGGAACACTCACTTGAAGAAAAAACTTAAGAGGTTTCAATCAACTTTCCAAGATCATCCACATGCTCTAGCAACAACAACACCATCAACTTCATCACCACATAACAAACCATTTAACGACGATGATTACCATCATAATCATCCTCATAATGTGGTGACACCACCTCAACCTACTTCATCATCATCAACATGTTATGCCTCAAGCACCGAGAACATCTCAAGACTCCTTGAAAGTTGGATGAAGTGTTCTCCAATAACTTCCAAGCCAAATTACTTCAGTAACAACAACGACAACAACAACAACAACGATGATGTTGTACATGATCATCACGAATGTGTGGGTGAAGAAGACGAGCATTTCGAAACAATGTTGTCCTACACCAACCTTAACAATAATCACAAGGTTGGCATCACTAGTACTCATGCTACAAGTACTACTATTATTGCATGCAACTCTTCTAAGGAAGATGCTTACAATAATGATGAAGGTGAAAAGGAACATGAAAATATGGATAATGATAATAATAATGAAGATGATGATGAAAATAATCCTCCATTAACATTCCTTGAGAAATGGCTTTTGGATGAATCAACAATGTCTCGTCAAGTTGCAGATGAGATTTTGAGGCTACCTTCCATTTTCTAAATTAGAAGATGAGATAATTAATTAAGTCCTTCATTATTACTTGATTAGTGAAAATTATATTATTAATCACTTCATTATCTAATGGTATTTGCATTATTGTGAGATAGATGTGGTGCATATTATTATTATTATTATTAAGCTAAGTATGTTATATGAGTGTAGGTTAATTAAGTTGCTATGATAATAGATATTTTAGCTAGAGTAGCTTATATAATTTCATAATTTGTTGTTGTTTTTTTTTTTTTTTTTTTGTTCTTGAGCTTCTAAGGAAGAGAGAGCAACTCTTGCAAGATGTATAAATTGTGATTTTAATTTTCTTTCAAAGTTGTGATAAATAAATTAGCATTATTATTAGATTTTTCTTATTGGATATATACGAAAATAATTATTTTAAAAATATTTCAATATAAACAGATATATCACATACGTATTGTTTTAATTGGGACATACTAAGACTTTGTAATTATACATGTGACGTATCATATGAAACTGGTGATTTGGTGTAGTTAAAGATTGAAAGTTCATTATGGATATTATGTGATCATTTTCTCAAATTTATTAGTATGATAATTACATAATGCATATGAATGTATTAATGGTAATGGACCCTAGATAAGTTTATTAAGAATAGTATGTACGGCCTCATGCATGTGATAAGAGAGGGACCAACGTAATAAAGCGTAAAATTAAAAAAAAATGAGGACTAAATAACCCCACATATAATTAAGAGTGGAGGAAATTAATTTGTATGAAAGCTCCAATTTGCTAAATAGTCGTCCATTTTAATGCTTGAGACTGAAATTTCAGCATTAAATGTCATCAATTTAATTTTTGAATAATGCAATTACTATTCTTAGTCCTTGTTGAGTATTCATGGTAAAAAAAAAAAAAAAAAAAAAACAAATACGGAGTAATAGTCATTGCACAAAAAACTTGCCGGAAATGGAAGGTTGCACACTTGGAGTAAAACTAAGATATTCCCACAAAGAAAATTGTGGAAAGTTTTACTTTTATTTGTTTTGTGGGTGAGAAGTTATTAGAGTTACTAACGTAGAAAAAAATACGATCACAAGTCTTGGATATACGTACCGCTTGAACTCTAACCTAGTTACTAGTTAGTAGTTATTCACTAAAAATCATGGAAAGTAATTTGCAAATAGGTGTAAAAATCATGGAAAGTAATTTGAAAATCCTTAGGTATGTTAGCTGGCTCAATTGCTCAAACATTACCCCTAAGGATGTTTGGTATGTGGGAATTGGAGGTGGGATTAGGAGATTTAATTTCAAATGATACCAAAATCATAATTTGGTATATGAGAATAGGGGCATAAAGTGGATTGGGCATATAGAAAAAACCCTATTCTCACAAAACTAATACCTACAAAGTAGATTATAAGGGTGAGAATAGAAAATTAATTGGTGAATTTACAAATTGTCATTAATGAAAAAGAAGAGTGGAAATATTTGTAGGTGTATTTGTGTAATTACATGGATAATTTTTTCTATCTATACGAAATTACATGGAAATGAAAATTTTTTGTACATTTTCACACATCAATTCTTATTCCCACTCCCATATTTTATTTCCTGAATTCTCATTATCACTTATCAAACGCACCAGTTGATACACTAGAATGATTACACTAGAATGATTCACTTTAGAATTGAAACCTATATTGTCAAGCATATTTTCTTAAATTTTTCACCCTTCATACTAAACCTAGGCCGCGTCGGCACAAGTTGGACCTGAGTACCTGACCCTGAGCCCACTATTCCAAGGCAAGCAACAAGTTTACAAGAGGCAAAAAATTCCAGAGTAACTTTTCTTCCCATTGGAATGTAGGGTAATCTTGAGTAATGAACAAGTATTAAAAATAGTACTACCTACATTTAAATGTAACCAAAAAAAAAATGTAACCAAAAAAATGAAGAAAACCGCGGTGCAAGGTACTATAATATACAATACACAACATACAAATCGTTAACCAACCTAAAGACGGCCCATCTCTGTATAAGGCACATTTTTCGGCTTGGAAGCTCGATAAATTACAAAAACAGACAAGCAGAAAGCAACAACCGAGAATAATAAAGCGAAGGCAACAGCTGCATCTGATGGGCTTGATTTTGCAAACCTACTTCCAGAGAGCTTAGACGTTCCAGGTATAAAATCCAACGGAAGCCAGTCACAACTGACCGTATAATGTCCCGAGCCATGCCATGGTTTTCCGTCCACTGGATACCAAAAGGCTGCTGAGAACTTGCTTGTGTCACCAATCTTGAATTGAGCATCCTGACATTGATAACGGAGATATTCATTGTCAACTAGTGGAATTCTGAACCTTGAATACAATATCGAATTTTTCATCTAGTTATTTGAACCTTCAATTTGAGACTAAATCAGTGGAAGGAATACAAGATCATGTGGGTGCAGCTCATCATTGACTAATGCCACAGTAAATGGTACCCATCACGACAGGATATTGCGGTTGCGGTTCATTACATACAATTGTAATTCTCTAATAACAGAGGAGCTGTTTCTAATTGACTTTTGGTCCCAAATAATATAATGTGTCATTTCGATCCAAAGCTGAAAGGTTCAAAATATTTTGGCAAAATTGCATACAGACAATAGGCACACCTTTTTTTGGATATATTCATAGATGTTACACCAGTTAATACTTGATACAGGGATAATGTAAATCTATTAAACAGCTTAAAAAAGGATGTGTTAAGCATGTGAATTGCCCTGCTGATGACAAACCAATTACAAGTTTGCACATTTTGTGTTTTGATATTGGATGACATGGAATAAATAGCATGGATAATGACAAACGCAGATGCATACCAAAATACATTCTTGCATTACTTTTATTCAGGAGTTCTGAACCTAATCTACAAACGAAATAGGTTGGTAAAATACCTGTTGAAACCGATCCATGGTCCTCAAAGGCCTAGAAAATTCAAAATAATAAGTGCCCTTCTTTCCATTCGATGCATATGGGCTGTCTTCATCCACAAAACCTGTCAATAACACCCATAAATACAAGTTAAAGATATGCTTTTGGGCAGCTTTATATTCAACTGTGGATAAATTTAAATGCTCTGAAATTTCTAACAAGAAATTGAAAAGAAGAAAAAAAAAGAAAAAAAGAAAAAAAAAAAAAAAGAAAAGAAACCTGAATGGACATCGAGGCTGCTGTGCCACCACGCTCCTTTCCAATCGTTCTGAGCAGTGTTATTGGCTCCTGGTGTAAAATTAGTATCAAACATGTTAAACAAGACACTTGCAGGAAATCAATTGATAAAATTAAGTGGCAGAAATCATGCGGACGTACATCACTATCTAGATAATAGAAGCAAGTCAATCGCAAGTCAATAAAACTTTACAACACAATGCTATATTGCTATTTCATAATGACCCTTGTCAAAAACCACTAAAACCTGAAGAATAAATTGCAAGCCTGAAGAATATTATCAACTAGCTAGAAGAACTAAAACCACTTAAAGCATATTCACGTGCAATATATCTAGGTAGCACTGTGTCCTGTCTTTTCAAAAGTCACAAAAAGGTACCTTATACCAGAAAGTGGCACCTAGAAGGCGTATCAGATCAGAGATTCAATATGATTCGCTCTTTAATTTTCTCTTTCACCCCTCACAGATTTCCGTTTATTAAACAGCTTTTACTGATTTTGCACAAGTTTCCTAAGATAATGATTAAGTGCACATGAAGCCACAGAGTACAATTGGCAATGCCTTACAAAGTTTCAACAACTGAATAAAACCATGATCATGTTTCAATCACATAGTATTCTGCATAGTTAATGGCCTCAATGCCAAGAGTTTAACTTGAATTCCCAACCTGAAGGTCCGAGCCCATCAAGGTACCGACAGTGTGGGCTCCAGGAATAAACGTCCACCAAATGACCAAAACTACATAAGGAAAAAAAATACGTAAGAGTGTAAGACAGTCACTCAGGGAACCATTAAACAGTTTAGCTACTCAAAAATTCATAACGGACATAAGAGAGTGGCTATAAACTTGAGGAAACATCCAGCTCTACCTGTCCCTGCCAGTTCCAACATCTACCAAGTTTCCACCATATAGACGTCCAGGAATAGCAGTCCCTAAAGAGAAATGCATGATGTCAACTTCATGACCACGGCAAGTCTTATTAGTACACGAATCAGGAGACTCTTTACAACCTCCCATCTGAAAAACAGGGGCATATTTGGTGGTTATTTTACATGATTGAAAGGGGGAAATGGAGAAGAATGCAGACTGACAGAGATGCTCACATTATGATAGGTAGCATTTTCACCAATCTGAAACATGAGAGCAACAGATGGACATTTATTATTATTTCTGCATTCGCAGAAGGAAATAATCAGCGTATATACAAACTACTCATATTAGATACTGTAAGCAGCTTAGACGGGCATAAAAATTATTCATATTAGATAGTGTAAGCAGCCTTGAGGGGCATAGAACTCAAATAGTGATTTGAGTTATACCCAGGAACTGATCGCAAAACACACAAATAAACCTTAATTCACTACTTGCTTTACAATTCTCTTCCTTGAGTGATAAATCCATCTGTAGCGACAATTTGAAGGGTTAAAATTAAATTCAGTAAAGGTAACCATTTGAAGGATGGAATATAAAAACATATTTCTCCCTTCTAACCACTGTGTCAAGAGAAACATTTGTGATCAATATTACCCCTACATTCTCCAAAAAAATAAAACTGCTACCAACATAGAACCCCTACATTAATCACCTCCTGAAGTTACATAGGTGCGGACATTGAGCAAAGTAAGTTAACAAATAAAATAATAATAATAACAAGATCACCAAACCAGACTAGTCACAGTCCAAATCTATGTGTAGAAATCAAATGGCATTAAAAATTCTGCCAGTGAGTGAACCAAAGGAGCAAACTTGAGTATTAGTATACTGAACAACCTTCTCAGGCAATTAAGCACACAGTGTGGCAATAACTCACTAATACGTCAACTTTCCTAGCTATCCATTAGCCATCACCATCTTCAAACCTTCAATTATATAACTTCGTGAATTCAGGTTTAAATGTTGTTGAGTATTACATGCATCTCAACTGCAGCAGAACATACAGAGGTTCAGGTCATAGCATATGTTTAGACTCTGAAGGCCAAAGTGCCAGCTTGGCATTGTTGAAACAAACTAAGTCTTCTCAAGATTCTGTTACAGTAATGATACATATTCTAGTTCTTTTGCTTCATTGTAATCATCTATTTTCGAAGTAAAAGAGCTCATTCATACACTACAGTAAGAATCACTCCTCGTTCATTAATATCATTTCTGTTTTTCTCTGATGTTAATTCAGTTCTGTCAGCTAATGATCTATGATCATATCATGGTTATCACTATATGTACATGCTAATAAACCATACACGTCAAGGTCGTCAACAGATAAATCACACTTGCTCTAGACATGATAAGTATGGAAAATCAATCGAACGTTACCCTTTGGAGTACTCATATTCTCCATCAACTTGCAACAAAAAGAATGCATCTTTACCATCATGTGCTGCCTACAAAATAGGAATTGAACAGATCACTGCAATCAGTCAAAACTTAGTACACATCTTCACCAATATCCAATTTTTCCAACTAATAAAAACCAGTTAAACTCAAGATCATCAAACCAAAAACCACATTGCATCAAAAAAACAAAACCAAAATCAAATTCAAACCAAAAAGAACTCAGAAATATACACAATACAGTAAACTTAAATCAAAGACCACCAAATTGTAACTATAGGCCAAAACTTCATTACTTTTGACACAACAAACAAATGAATTTGGTTAAAAGCTACGCTTTTTCTAGCCAAAAGTTGCCATTTTTGGGCCAAAAGTAAGTTACCAGTCAACAACAGGAGATTTTAGCTATTAAAAAAAAGCTGAAATCTTCAAAACTCTAACAACCACAATAGTCAACCCCATTTCAAACCAAATTAATCAAGCAAACCCACGAACTTTTACACTGCAGAAACAATCACAATGCAAATTTAAGGCTGCAAAATCTGTAAAACTCTTAACAAGCATATAAGTCAGTGTTTTAACATCAAAAATTCAAAACCCAATTCAAATCAAACAACCCCAAAAACCCTAAGAACGCAAAAACCATAACAAAAAGATATAAATTAAAAAAAACTGCAATCTTTAAAACTATAACAAGCATAAAAATCTGAATCATACCCAAAACCCAATTCAAATCAAATAAACCCCAAAAAAAACCCAGAATTTAAAAACCATAAAATGCAAAACCCAAATCAAATCAATTTTTTTTTAAAAAAAAAAAAACAAATAAATAAATAAAAAAAACTGCAATCTTTACAGTTATAACACCGAAACCCAATTCCAATGTTACAAACCCCAAAAAGAACCAGAATCAAAAATCCCAAATCAGAAAATTCCCAAAAAATTCGATAATTTAAATTAAAATAAAAACTAAAGAACCTTAAGAGTCATTTTGCCATCTTTATAAGCATCATCTTGATGAGGGTCAAGAGCAGGAAGAAGAGAGAAGTCAAACCCATCAATGTGGGCCCAATCATCAGGGTGACCATCAAGGGTTACAATCCCAGGTTGATATTCTGCCTCGATTTGTGTGCCTGAATTTGTTGTTTCACAACTCCACTCACCTGATTCATTGTGTGAGTTTACAAGCGAAAATGATAGTACCTGTATAACAAGTGAAAGTATAAAAAGGGTTTTAAACTCTAACATTGTATTGTTATTGTCTTTATTTTTTTTTTTTTTTTTTTTT
>PYUH01000078.1:394802-405915 GCA_016808085.1 Suaeda aralocaspica
TTTTTTTTTTTTTTTTTTTTTTTTTTTTTTTTTTTTTTTTTGGTTTTGAGTTTGAGATTTGTTAAAGTAAAATAAAGTAAAGAGATTGAAAGATTTGATGGTGGAGTTTTGAGTGAGTGGGAGGAGAATCAAGGAGGGGTTGTACTTTGAAAAAGGTGTGAAGTGTGAAGCACACATTTGTTGACTCTTGTCTTGTCGTCTTTTAATTTGAGTTCATTGGGTGTTACCGGTTAACGAATTGTATTAGTCGATATTCCTCGGTCTTTTTTTAGTAGATACATTAGTTTTAAGTTTATTGAATGTTAGCAGTTAACAAATTGTATAAGTCGATTTGAGCTATTCTCTCTGTTTTTTTTTAATTGCTATATTAAGATTTTTGACAATATTCACAATGTAGCTTTGAGTCATTTTATTGATTAATGTGTAACGAATAATATAATCATATGGGATCGTATTTGATTCGTCTCAATGTATATTTTCCAAAAATCTAATTTTTATAATTTTTTATTATACCAAACTCGAAATATGAATTTTATAAATTGCATCTTGTGAAATGTGAAAAAATGAATGTAGCCAGTAAAAAAAAAAACTGAGCAAGTACTATTATAAACTTAATTTTGGAGCATCTGGTTTGAGGGATAGACATAGGGATGGGAGAGTTCGAAATGAGGGATAGGGATAGAGTATTTGTAAGTGGAATAAGGATTAAAATGATAAAATTATTAAATGATAAGATTATAAAATTACCTAAACTAACTTTTTTCATTTCATCACACTATTTTCAATTTTTTTAAAATAAAATGGCAATTCAAACCCCAAACTTTATTCCAATTCCTATATACCACCACCCTCTTAGGTAATAATTTGGCCCAGGCGATATTCCTGATCAATCTCAATTACCAAATATGTTATTATTCACAAATTTTTATAATTTATTTTATTATCTTTTTGTAATTTTTTTGGCTCACATGAAATTGATAAAGATTAATTTATCATGGTAAGCTTGCAGTAATAAAACAAACTTTCATTTTTTGGATGAAAATTATAATTATTGGGCACTTGGTATAAGGGAATCTCCTAACAACAAATTTTTATTACACCTCTTAAAGATGTATATATTTGTGCAAGTACTTTTAGTTACGTGTACTCATGTTTGCACTTTATTTTACTTTATAGTGAACAACTAATCAACAAAATCAACGTAGTTTGATGGTTATGTACTTACATTTATTGTTTTTATTTTTAATTGACATAATAGAGGTCATGGGATCAATTTTTGTTGCTATTATATTTTGGTATATTGTATCAATTATTGCAAATTTGGCGCACGGTTGGGGAGAGCTTGTATATTTGGTGCTATATTGGCTAGAGCTTGTCATGTGGCGCAATGTAGGTGAAAAGTAATAGGCTTAAGTAGCGCAATGACGTTGTCCGAAACGTTTTTTAATATATTGTATGATGATTTGAGGGACAACTCCCCATTTAATCCATATCCATCCCTCTCCTACTTCATATCCCTCAAAACAAACACAACAATTCCCTCATCCCTCCTCTCCGATCCGTATCCCTCCTTTCTTTATATCCCAAAACAAACACCCCCATAGAGTTTGTTCGTATTTACCGAAAATAATTGAATTGAAGTGAACCGAAAATAGCTGAAATGAAATGCTTATGAGATAAGGAAATTAGGAACTGAATTATTGGAGCTGAATTGAGGTTAAGTGAAATGAACTGAAATTAAGCTGAAATGAACGAGCCATTAGTTGATCATTTATGTGGATAAATATTGTTAGATGTTTCGATGTTTAAGTATAAGTTCTTCAAATACCTAGAAATATAATTAAGCTTTTCCGAAAACAATTTTTGAAAGAGTATGATGCGAGCATATGGTTGGCCTATTGTGTAGGTTGGGTCATGCTTAGGGGTGTGCAAAAAATTCCGTTTTCGAATTTCCAATCCGGCTTTCGGTTCTAAAAATCCGAATATCCGGCCCTGTTTTTTAAAATTCGGACTGGATATTCGAATTATTAAACCAAAAAATCGGATATGGAGTTTATTTTCAAAAAAAACGGATTCTGGATTTTTAAGGAAAACAAAATCCGAAATTCTGGTTTTCCAGATTTTTTCGGATTTCCAGTTTTCTGATCCAGTTTTTAAAGGGTATAAATGTAAGTTTTGGAGGAATTTTTGGTGTATAATTCGGAACCGGATATCCGAATTTTAGGAATTTCAATTTTTCCGGAACGAAAACGGAACCATTTTTTTTTGTTCCAAATTTCCGAATCGAAAAAATTCCGATATCTGGTTTTGCACATCCCTAGTCCCTAGTCATGTTTATAGGAATAGGGGAAGTGTAATGTTTGTTTGGTGGTATCAGGATTAGAGTAGGAATGTGAATAGGGATAAAATTATGATGCGTCACACAAGACACAAATAAAATTCACTCGAAAATTTAGAAATTAAACTAGAAAAAGTAAAACGTATTTTTGGTTTTTTTGATTTTATTTGGAAAACTGTTAACTTTGATCCGGACTAACCACAATCAAAGGATCTTAGAACACACAAGGGGAACACCACCTAAGTTTCTAATACTCACAATTCATTCTGACACACACAAGAAAATTGCAAGGTTTTGGACACACCAAGGTATTACACTAATTGTAATATTACTGATTGAATAAAAGATATCATTACCTAAAACAATGAAATTAAGAAACTATTTATAAGATATAAATTCTAACTAACCTAGATAATTGTTGACTAATCCTAACTGATTTAGACAATCCCTAAACCAGTAGCAATATCCCTAAAATTATCGGTGCAAAACTAGGAAAACAAAAATAACAATACTATCCAAACTAGGAAAACAAAAACAACTATTCCTTAATCTCTTAGGAAATTTGATCAGCAGCATGGCGCACAATTTCTTCCTAAAACTTAACCTAATTAATTAGCTAATGTATTTGTAGTAAAATACATGGTTCATCCCATAAAATACTCCCATCATTATTTTAACTTGCAAAATAATCCATATCCAAATACTAAAAAGACTAGTTAATTCGTCAACCTTAATGTCTCCTTCTGCTACCTCATCAACTTAGATCTCTATTCATTAATATTTTATCAATCAAGCAAATCATAGAATAGGTACGATATTAATCTGGTTGGAAATATGATGATGAACAACAAATGATACCCGAGGGAAATACATCTTTTATTGGTGGGTGTTTGATGAGTGATGAAGACATTTGATCATTCGTTGATGAATGATAGCAGATAAAAACTTTATAGTTTTGCATCTGATCATGGCAAACACAATTTATAGTTGAAGTATCCCACCAGTATGACCCAATTCACATTCCCTCTCTAATCCCTAAAACCACCAAATAAACATTACATTATCCCTATCCCTATTAACTTATCCTTATTACTCCCTTTCTATTCCCCAGAACAAACACCCCCTTAGAGAAACCTACAAAGAATCTCGAGGTTTAAATAAGAAGTAAATTGTTGTATCAACTCTACCTTTTGAATAAAGTAAGATTCTTGATATTTTGATCTTCTATAACACAAAAGGTAAGAAATTAACCGCTCTCTCCTCTCCCATTTCCTTTTTTTTTTTTCTCATTTTCTAAAAATCCTAGTTTGTCAGATCTAGGGGCTACCACCAACCTTTCCGACAGATGGTAAGTCCTTCTTTTTCCTTCTTGCACTAGTTTTTGTTTATGTCAATATTTAATCTTCATTCTCTCCCTGGTAGGGAGTATTACTTCCCATGTATTGGGTATTACCTACCCGTATAATGGGTTATATCTCTCTCCTTGTGAGAATTTGGGGTTAGGATTTTTATATTAGAAAATTTAATTTATTAATGAAGATTTGTACGGGTTTGCAATAGATGACGATTCTATATCTACAATCAATTAGGTCAAATTTTGTTCAAACTGAATATTACAGCAAATTAAGAGTAACAATAACAATATGTTGATTGAAGATAGAAAGGCACCATCAAATCAATAATGAGGAGGATAAATGACATTGAAAGTCTATATTAATTTTCTCAGTTGATTGGGATGAAGAATGATAATTAGGATGTTAAAGGGTTATTGGCTTCTTCAAAGAATTTGATATTTTTTAACTTCACCGAATAACTCATGATAAATAAAGGATGGAAAAAAATGGATAATTATTATGTATAATTACGACAAGCATACTGCCACATAGGACTGTAGGAGTTTTATGGCGCCATATCACCATTTTTTGTACACATGATAGTGATACATGGCGGAAAATTGGACTCCTCCTTGCTTTTTTATATAAAGGAGTAGATTTTCATAATTTCTTTCCTTAAATAAAAATGAAATATAAGATAGCGATTAAATATTTCTATAAGTAAGACAAAAATTTTGCAAATGAGCATCTCAGCCATTCAGTATATTTCCCAAAATGTTTGATGACGATATCAGAAATAATGTGGCATAATTAAGGTTGTGGCATTAAACTAAGGTTTGATTAAGGGTCTGTTTACTTCACCTTAAAATCAGTTCAGCTCTAGTTCAGTTCAGTTCAGTTCAATTCTTCTATTATTTTGCTACTCGTTAATCCTTCATAAAAAAATATTCAGTTTAGCTGTTTTCAGCTGAAGTAAACAGGCCCTAAATGTATACTTTCTTTTTTAGCTACCTTAACGAGAAAAAAGAGAAGGAAATTTTATACTTTTAATCTCTTATATAAATCAAATAGTTAGATTAAATACTATGCTAAAACGGTCTTACGGAATAGTTGTTGCTTTGTAATTATCTGAAAGAAAATAATAAGTAATTATACTTCGGAATACTATAAAATATTCTACAGAGTATCTAATAAGTCCCAATTTCTTAGCAACCCAGCCTTTTTGTAAGAGCTTTTGGGTCAAATATTATATTGCAAAAAGAAATAAAAAACATAGAAATATGTCTTGTACTCTATAGACATTAGACAATATCGAACAACATAATGCTATAGAAAGGGCATGCTAATATTGATTTATTTGAATTCAAGTACCACCCAATATAAATAATAAACAATACATGTTTTCGTTCTACACACTGAATGCTTAATTCATCATTGAAAATATAAAATAAACATTTGAGAGGGTTGATGTGTTTTCCATTGACTAGCTAGTTGCCTAAGACTCTAAACGAGGATGGTGTTGGTGCATCGACATTCTTGCAACGTTTCTCACAATCACCCAGGTAAAATATCATATCATTTATATCTGTTAATAAAAAAAATTAAAATTTTTCATTTATTAATGGTGAAATAAAAATGAAGTTCGTAATTTCTAACAAATAAATATCGATAAATAAAAAGCATTAACAATCCGCTTTTTAAGCGGGTAAAAATGATAGTACGTGTATAAACTTATATATAAGTAGGAACACTATTTTCTTCATTGATCATATATCAACAAATAAGTATATATTTATAACTTATAAAAGAAAAGGTATGGAAAAGATACCTATACTTCGTTGTTTGAGTTGGGAGACACGAGAAGTAACACACCTATATTGACACATATGGTTAGGTGTTTTATTAGAACAATCTTTATCACAATCTTCTGCACCCTCTAATTCGCACATAAATGGATCTTCAAGACCATAACAAGGCATGATACAATTGACATAACAGATTTCCTTACAAGTCGGTTTAGGGAAAGAAAATCGAGCTTCCACTACTATCATCAGACACATGCTAATGATCAATGCTATTATAATTATCATCCTACTTTTATTTGTTCTCTCTTTTTACATTTTGAATTGACCCTTTTTTTTTATTACCTTAACTTTATTTGATTCAATTTAATTTCTTCAAGGAAGGGGTTGTATTTATAACTTTTACAAGGTGTTTGGTTTCAGAGATAGAGATTAGAGGGACCTAGGAAACTAGTGGAAAAATTCTCATAAGTAACGCTCATTAATAAGTAACGGGCACACGTGTAGATTGTTACCTTTTTTTACGTTTCTGTTTACTGTCAATGGGATAAATTGTTACCTTTTTGTATGTTTTTGGAGAAAGTTGTTACCTTTTTGTACGTTTTTTTGTAATGGTCAATGAAGAAAAACATTATATATTTGTACGTTTTTGTGCAATGATCAATGAAGAAATCCGTTAACTAAGATCTGGTATTTTACCTTAAAAAAATCTTTAAGTAAGGCCGTTACCTAAATTTCTTTAAGTAACAATTGCACAAAGCATTAAATTGTATTAGGACCTATAAAGTTTAAGTGACTAAGTGAGAGACACATTGTGCCCGTTAGTATTATCACTAAACAAACGAAAAGGTAGCTAACGATAAGGTGAGTGTTACATAAAGCATTTGAGAGTTATTACTCTCAATATATTTGTCTATCTATACATATTATTAAAAAGCGCTCCTTTCACAGAGAAGGTGCCACGTGAAGCTCTTCAAAGTATATGCAACATGTAAACTTGCATATCATTTAACAAAACATAACACCACACGCTTAAAGTTAGACTCAAACCCATGGTCTCTTTCAAATTAAGTGGTGTACTTACCATTTGAACCATTCCATATATATTTGTGCTTTTAATGTGTAAATAGTACTATATATTTTCTTTCTATAAATAGATTTAATAATTTTTATTTTAATTTCACAAGAGTAGATAATAAATGCATAAATTATAGGGATTTTCAACGCGATACCCATGTGTAGTTGAGTTTTGTACGAGGTACCCCTACAAATCAATTTTTCTATGCGTACACTTGAGTTTATATAAATTAATCACATTTGGTGTATTAACCAATTGATCTATCCCTCACTCTCAATGAAAATATCGTAGTGGGTGTGTTGTATATTACTTGAGTCGAAAATATATCATCCAATGCACACTAAAAGGTATACAAAAACAGGTTAAGTCAAACAAATTAAAGAATCTGAGAATTTGCAAATGGTTTCACGAAGGTTGCATTGCTTCAAAATCTGATTTTTAATTTATAATTGTTAAACATTGCTTGTGCCTTGTAGACAATATCAAATAATATAATGTTATATAAAGGGTGTTCTTTTGATATATTTGAATTCAAGTCTCACCAAATCTATTGATAAACAATACATTTCATTCTATAATGTGAATGTTTTATTTTCATTAATTCATTATAGCAAATTTATAACAACCATTTGAGAGGGTTGATGTGCTTCCCATTCACTAGTTGTTTCAAATTATAAGCGAAGATGAGGTTGGTGCATTAGCATTCTCGCAACTTTTCTCACAATCCTCCAGATACAGTTTCACCTCATTTATATCTGTCAATAAAAGTACAAGAAATTAGTTATGGTGAATTCACAATATGGGTTATAATTTCCATCAAACAAGAGTCATATGCCTTTAATCGGCCAATATAAGTAGGAACACAATTTTCTTTATTAATTATTAATAGGCAAATAAGAATATATTCATAAGAGAAGGGAAAAGGAAAAGATACCTAAATTGTGTTGATTGAATTGGGGGAAATGAGAAGTAACATGATATGTGTGGTTTTCATAGTGTTTTTCCCCTTGTTTCGAGTCAATTTTGTGCTTAATGGGTCTTTATTTTAGCTCATTCGATGTTCTTTAGCTAATTTGAAGTGTCTCGTCAAGTTTGATTAATTTCCGGCAATTTTAGAGCATTTTAGTTGATTTTTATCATCCACGGTTGTTATGCTCGGTTTTGGTATGTTTTGTAATTTCAGGCACGAAAACCGAGGCTCGGAACGAAGCCGGAAAGCTTAGACGGGATAAGAATGAAGATGCATGGAAATGCGTGCCAAGAAGTATGACTAGGCAACCCTTCTCAAGCCCGTGATGCTGAGGACACATTTCAATAACTCCTTCAAGTTCCCAAAGCATCATATAATGACCTCACTGTCTCTGCTGACGTTCGTTGATTTGGCTTCTCCCTAAGGCCGTTCTTTGGTGGTAGTCTTTCCTCTGAAAAGCAAAGAGTAAATTACACAATTATGGTGGCCTAATGGATCATTAACCAGGTTTTCGCCCTTGCAGACTTTTAAGTGTGCCCCCGGCAACATTAGCCTTTCACTCTCCCCTCCTTTTGTCCCCTTACTTCTGTCGCTTTTTTAAACCGCCCTTGTATGTTGGTCCTTATTTTTCCTCTTGTGTTGCCTTTCTGACTCATCTTTCAGATTCTTAGTACCCTCTTCTCTCTTATGTTTGACCCGTGATTCCCCCTATTCTTTGCATTCTCCTGTGATTTGTATTCCCGCCAGAACCTCTTTCTTCGCCATCGTTTCAAACTGCGACTTCGTGGCCCCCTTGCTCGTTTCAACATCACGATCTCTGGTTTTTCGTTTCCAACGTTCGCACGGCGGCTCGGTACTGCTTAACTCCCCTCATGTGCTGTCAATTAGTCAATGTCCAAGGACGCCCTTCCCCTCCCCTTTTTCTTCTTTCTCCCTTTCCTCTCCTTCCCTCCCCCCCCCCCCCCCCTTTCCCCCCCCCCTTTCCTCTCTTTTCCCCCCCCCTTCCTCTTTCCCTATTTCTTCTCCCCCCCCTCCTCCCCCCCCCTCCCCTCTCTTCTTCTCCCTTTCCCCCCCCCCCCCTTCTTTTTCCCCCCCCTCTCTTTTCTCCCCCCCCCCTCCCCCCCCTTTTTTTCTCTTTTTTTTCACTTTTTCCCCCCCCCTCCCCCTCCCCCCCTTTTCCCTCTCCCCCTTTTTTCACTTTCCCTTCCCTTTTGTTTTTTTTCTTTTTTTTTTTTTTTTTTTCCTTTTTCCCCTCCCCCCCCCTCTCTTCCCCTTTTCTTCCTTCCCCCTTTCCCCCCCCTTCCTTTTCCCCCCCCCCCCCTCGCTTCCCTGCCTCCTCTCCTCTTTTTTTTTCTTTTCCCCCCCCCTCCCCCCTCCCCTCCTCCTCTTCTTTTTTTTCCCCTTCCTTTTTCTTTCACCCTCCTCCTCCTCCCTCCCCCTTTCTTTCCCCACTCTTTTCCCCCTCTTCCCCCTCCCCCTCCCCCCTCTTTTTCCCTGTTTTTTTTTTGTTCCCCCCTCTTTTCCCATCTCCCCTCCCCATCTTCGACGGCCTTCCCCCCTCCACTTTTTCCACCCCCCCCCCTTTCTCGTCTCCCTTTTTTTCTTTTCATCCCCCTCCCTCTTCCTTCCTTCTCATTTTTGTTTCCCCTTTTCATTTCGACCCTTACCATCATTCCCTATGCTTTTCCATTTTTCCCATCTCTCTTCGCCACAAACTGCCCCTTCTGGTTTCCTATTCCGCTTCCCTCCTACCGCGTCTCTTTCTTTTTACCTCAATCTTACACTTTTCTACCCCACACCCGCGTCATTTATATATCACCTTTCTTATGGTTCATATAGTTTCACCTGGCCCCTCCCCTCACGAAACGTATCTGATTGCCCCCTACCAGCTAATCCTCTGAGCAGTCGGTTTGAAGTGTCGTACTTAGAAGCAATCTTACATCCGGAGCCTACACCCTTAGTGCGTCCGCAAGTCCTCACCGTCTCCCGTTCGAACTATCGCACTTTGTGGTCTTTTCTGTCTCGAACTTGTTGTATCATGGTCGCCTGTATGTTGTATCCATTCTACTCCTGCTTTACATGTGTACATCTCCCATCCCTCCGACCCATAGTATTGTTTCTCCTCTCGCCGCCCCTAATAGCTAACTTTTGATTTTCTTCGGTTCTTTTCTCTTTTTTTACGATACCCTCCCCCTCCCAATTCCCCCCTCCTCTCTACCTCCCTTCCTTCTCTTTTTGCTAAATTGAGAGTCCCATTATCCACATCCAGTTTTACCCCTGAGCCTCAACCCCCCACTCTCCCCCTCCCCCCCCTCCCTCTCCCCCCTGTATTCTCATTTAGTTAACTCTCTCTATCAGCCTTGGCGCCAGCTTTTGGTTCGGACGAGCTGTTAGAATATAGTTTCAACAGATTTCAGGTGTACCACGTGCGCGGTACATTAGTCTTCGGCTTTCATGTCTTATTGTACCTGCATGAATAAGTCCGTTAGACTTGCTTTTTCTTCCTTCTTTTTCATGACTTACTCCCGGACTATGATGTGACTGACAAACTAGTAGTGTTCCCATGGTCAATAACCCTAGTGGTGTGGTGTATTTAAACAAATTATTCGTCCAACCTAAAAGACACGAAAACCATTCGCAACCCCCGGTCCAGGGTCAATCGGGAATCAACAGAACAACTAATGGATTCACTAACAAAGATTGTTCAATTCACACTTCGTCTCCCCCCAAATAGGCTCACTAATTCTCTCGCATTAGACTCCTCGAAAATCACTAGCGTCTCTCGCTCTGCCTAGACAATTTCGCCTATCATTCAGTGTGTCTCATGTGGTTTTTTATCAAATCACAATACCAGAATTACAACTAAATGGCGCACAATTCAATGTAAACAAAAGAAGCCAATAATAGAATTTGACTACTACATATGGGATGTGAAAAACCTCATTTAATTAGTCCATTGATTGATCAAGGTTCCCTAACCCTAGAATTAGACCTACTCACTCCTAATTACTGAAGATCAAAACAAGAATAATGTAAAAACCTAATCGAATTCATGGATATATTGTACTAACACTAATTACATAAACAAAATAACTAATGATTATGTATAACTAGAGAGATAAAAAGTCATAAATTAAACTCAAATAAGAACAAAATCAGAAGAATTACCAATTGGAGAAATAATTGAAGACTTGAATGAATTGAAAATCAAAGTATTGACACAAACCTAATTTCCCCCCCTAATTTTATTTAGAGAGAAAAGTGCTTTATTCTATATCCTAAGAGGAGTAATTCTAAATTTCTGAAAAGCATAGTTGTTCTGCCTAGAGAACCGTGCCTAGTTACCAGTGGGCTTACAAGCCTAAGTACGAGGAAGGAATAAAAAGAAAAACAAAAAGTCGGGGGGAAAATGTCTGATGCGGGGCATAGAGAGGTTTATGCGCCCGCATCAGACCTCCAGAATGCCCTTTAGCGTGAAATCTGATTAAGTGTGCCCCGCATGTATTGTTTGTGCGCCGCATCTGTGACCTCAGAAGTTCATTTGCTTCCTTTTCTTCTTATTTTTTCATAAGTTCTTGAAGGCTCGTTTTG
>PYUH01000078.1:410807-456280 GCA_016808085.1 Suaeda aralocaspica
GAATCCATTAGTTGTTCTTGGTGACCCGAATGACCCTAGGCTTAGTTTATTGGTTTAATTCTTCGTCATTTCCAGTAATTAGTTAGTAATTAGTCAATAGTCAGTTAGCTAGTCAATACTTCTCGACCAAGGCTCTTTACACAGTTTAAGCTTTTTAGAACTAATAGAGTTTAACTGCTTCCCTGAGGATTCGATCCTTACTACCCTAGCTACATTAGTTAGTGTCGTTTGGTTTACTTTTGATAGGTGTGCGATAGCCTGTTCATAACACAGCTATATTGACACATAAAATTTGTCGTTTCCTTGTAACAAGTCTTTGCACAAATTTTTGAACATTCTAAAGAACACTCAGGATCTAGAAAAGGATAACAAGTGGGTATACAACCAGCGTAACATGTTGTTATACAACCTGGTTTAGGGATAGAGATTTGAAATCCCTCTACCATCACACACATGCTAATGAACACCAATGCAATTGTTATCATCTTACTTCTATTTGTTCTCACTTCTTCCATTTTGGATTGACACTTTTTCTTTGAAAACCTTAACTCTCTTTAATATAATTTCTTTAGGGAGAGGATTGTATTTATATGGAGTAGTTTTTAGGGAAACCGACAAAAAAAAAATCTTAAGAATTAAATGAGAAGTAAATTTTTGCATAACTACTCTATTTTTTAAATAAGTAAAAAATCTTGAAAACTTAATACTTTCCATCTCTTATATAAAATTTTAATAATTCTTTCCGTTAGATAAAATTAAAGGTAAAATAAAGTGATTATTCTTGTAACTCCAAGTTAAAGACTTTACAATTGATCTTGCAAACGAGCACCCCATGCATTTAGTATATTTTTTAAAGATGTTTGACCACAAAATCACGCATTATTTAATATAATTAATGTTTGGTTAAATGCAATATTTTCATCTTTAGCTAATTTTAACTAGTGGATAGGCCTGAGCGTTGCCCCGAGTCATGCATTTCGTTTCTAATTTTTAATGTATTTTTTGTCGATATGGTTTATGTATGTTGAAAATGTAATGGCGAAATAACAATGCAACAACCATTGAAGTTATGAAACTAAATGTAATACTGTAAGTGTAAAGTATTTCAGAGATAATGTTTATTTTCATACAATACGCAATTTAAAAAATTAGTACTGCAAAGAAAAATTATTGCAAGCTGATAGTTGTTTTTGATGGAGGTAAATGTCTTAATGATATATAGCCATGTCTTTCTTCTATAAGGTCTTCATTGTTTGCTTACTTTTTTACAGTGTCCATAATAACGTGCATGTCTAACATGTCATTAGTAGCATATGGCTATTAAAATGATGAGGGAGAGAGTCAAAACATTGTTTGAAAATAGTACGTCAATACATATATATTTAAAAAATCATGTATAAGACATGAAAAACTTTGGTTGAGTTGGTAATTGACTTGTATGATATAAGAGAAGTCGTGAGTTCAATTCTTACTGCTATCATATTTTGGCCGTTGCACCTTGACACATGCCGGTACGTGGTGAAAATTTTATATACTTAATCCAACATTAATATATGCAATAAGGTATATATAAATTAAGCAAGTTCTTCAATCTTCTTCCATCAAAAAGAAAATTCTTCGTTCTTCCTCCATATGTTATTTAGTACCTCATTTACCTACCTTTACTTAATATGTAAAAAAAATAACAATATGAAACGCAAAATAGTACCCTATATTAGCAAGTAATTAGTTTATTGTCTTGTAGTTTAAATGGAAATGAAATCTTTACATCAATGAATTGCTATATGTTAAAACACAACAATCATTATGGTTATACTTATTTCCATGTATCACCTTGTATATATGCATACTGATGTGGCACCATAACTACCTAACATGGCATTACTCATGTTTATATTGATTTTGATCTTATTATGATATTATCCATAGTTGATTTACATGTGAGTATTAAAATCCGGTCTTTTGTTTTTTACCTAAACAATTCACTAATTAACACATCCAAAAAAAATTTTTTTTTTTAAAGTCACACTTTCAACTCAGATTCACCACAAACTAGTTTCAATATAAAATACAACTGACACAAAATCCTATAACTGCTCTTCTATGAGTAACAAGAAAGAGTTGAGCCCCAGCACCCCTTCAGTCCTCCACTCTATCCAGCATACTCGTAAGTCATAACCACCTTTTCAGGGTCGGCTATCGGAGTTTCGAAGAATGCTGGATCAAAATTCTGTACACCAAAAAAAAGGTATGAAAAGGACAGTGTATTTTCCCATTCTTTATAAGAAATTAAGAACTATAGGAAAGATATAATAAAAGGATATGGTCAGACAGCTGATAAGTAGTCAACATGTTAAATCTCTAAAAAGTTACAAAATTGAATACAAAGAACATTACAAGAAACAGAAAAGATCAGTTTGATTACTGACGACCTCTCCCACCACCAAAGTGACTGCCTCTGCGATGAAACGGCCTCCTACCTCGGCCTCTACCACCTCTGCCAGACGAGGGACCCTGATTGAATTGAGGAGAAGCCCCATCATTCCCTACGAAACTGGTCGGAGGTTGGGAATTAAAGCTCTGCCCTTGCATTGCAGGCAACTGAGAATTTGGGCCTTGTGGGCCTAGGTTTAGTTGAGTTTGGTTAGAGATATTTTGACCCATAAAACCTGCAGTCTGTGGACCTTGGTTGGAAATATTTTGGCCCAACGTCCCAGGCCAAGGTGCATTTGCAGAAAAATTCATGGGTCCAAGTGGTGCCCCAGCAGCTCCAGCCAACAACTGACAAAGATCAAACGGCTGCTGAAATTGTGCAGCATTTGATAAAGGCAATTGTGAAACAGGTTGCTGTTGCTGCCATGGTGCAGGTCCTCCTGAAGGCCACTGAAAATTCTGGGGGTGATTGTGTTGTGGCCAAGGCATACCATTCATTTGGAAGCCATTAGGTAAAACCATATTTTGCTGCTGAAAAGGTATACCATTCGCAAATAACCCATTTAAAAGAGCTCCAGCTTGCTGCATTTGGTGAGGTAACAGCATAGGTCCATTAGGAAAAAATGGCTGCATTTGAGATGGGCTCAGCTGATTGCCCTGACTTGATGGTGGTACAGCAGACCCACCAGAGTAAAAAGACCCCATTGGGGATGGACCCAACTGGCTGCCCTCACCTGAGGGTGGAAAACGGGTCCCATGCTGCTGCATTTGATTAGTCTGTGATGATCGAACTGTTGAAGGCTGAGAGGGAGAGAGTTCATCTTTTGTCCAAGTGTTATCTCTGGTTCTGTTGTTCTTTTGGTTCTTCTTCTTGTTCCCAGTCCCTTGACCTTGACTATTGTTACCCCGCTTGGACATCTTTAACATTCTCTTGTATTCAGCCTCTTTCTCATCATCAGAAAATTCAAGCTCTTCTGACAACTCTTCATCATTATCACCAGAAGCATCATATCCTTTTTGATAAAGATTTTTCTCATTAAGCACATGCCCAACAAATTCTGGAACAAACCCTACCAAAGTGCCATCTTGGATACCAGAAGGAACTTCACTTTCAGAATTATGTCTCACAATATAAAATGGGGTTTTCACAGGCCCAAATATTTCGTCCACAATACCAAGTGGCAACCTTCTCTCAGATATCCATAATATTGAGCCCTCGTTAAGAGGATCATGCTTCTCTGACCCTTCAATGATTATTTGAGCACCTAAGACCTGATAAATAACAAACAAAATCATCGATCCACCTCAGGTACAATATACCACTGTTACAGCTGCTTTAATTATGATCATCCACCATCAATCCAGGCTTGGAGGGAAAGTAAAACCATGAAGTTACAAACCAAAGCGTTGTTTAAAAGGATGATGGGATCTTACAGATGAAACAATTCCCACAGGCAATATCTCATGGCATGGTTGCAAGGTGACATCTACTGGAGGCACAGGAGGTAGAACCTGAAATTTTCAAGAAACTTTAACACAAGGATTGTAGAAAGCAAGCAAGTAACAGACTAGACTAAAACCCACATTGACCCAGTAAATACAAATCAAGTGAGTGCAGTTTCTGGAATTAGATAATCTACCTACACATTCCACATCCATAATCCTCTACGCGTCCTATGAATTTAGATACTTTGTAATTTGTATGCAAGATATGTAATTCTTATTTAATGCCTCATTACAACAGCTTCTTACATCCCTTATTATGAAACATTTTCTTCCCATAGGCAATGAGTAAAGAAAGGTAAGAAGATTTCATAAAGTACACACTTCGATCTCTACAGCAATCCCTATTTTATGATCAAAAGCTTAGATTGGTGATCATAAGCCAATGCTGAAGCACACAAACACCAATGCAAATCTTGTCATCATCGTCTATCCTATCTAGAGTGTCAAATTGAAGTCCTTTACAAATATATATGAATAAGGGAATCATGTAAGTAAGTAACCAGTCACCCTTTTATTTCAAGTATTATAAAGTTATAAACTCATAAACATAACAAATATCACAATGAAACCTAATCGAATCTTGACACATATTAAAGCAAAGACCCAGACAAAGGTCAATATGCAGATGAACAAATGATAACTCAAAGAACCAAAGTAAAATACACTCATTTTAATGAGCATAAATGCATTGTATTGAATACTAACTATTTAATTAACTAAAGGCTGTGAGTTAAAAATTTAGATTTGTTTGAGTTCAAGTTTACCATAACAGGTAATATTAAATTATACTTATGTCATTACACGTTCAAGTATAGTAACTTGAGAATAAACAACAGTAGTACTAAAAATGAAGGAAGGAGGGAAAAAACACAAAGCAAGTGTAGTCACTAATGAGATACCCATATGATCCACACACCAATCCATTTCTCTAGGGAGTTGGCAGTCTTAAGGCATCAATTAGCTCTTAGATAAGACATTACCAACACAGCAGACAACTATTATGAACAAGGCTCAATAAAAGCATTTTAAGATGCAAGAACCCTCAATCATGGCAGCTCATCCAGAGACAAAAAAACAAGCCTACTTCCTACATCCCCACGAGGCATATACCTTGACCTATAGCACAATTTGCAGAAAAAAGCAAGCAAAAAGTCACACAAGTTATCAAAAAAATCTTGATGAACAGACTAAACAACCAAACAGATTTTTATCAATTATAAACGCACATTGACTATCGACATGGCAGCTCATCCAGAGACAAAAAAACAAGCCTACTTCCTACATCCCCACGAGGCATATACCTTGACCTATAGCACAATTTGCAGAAAAAAGCAAGCAAAAAGTCACACAAGTTATCAAAAAAATCTTGATGAACAGACTAAACAACCAAACAGATTTTTATCAATTATAAACGCACATTGACTATCGACATATGCAAAACTCTAAGCAAAGTATGGAATTAGCGATTCACCGTCAGCTCATTCTTTGACTTGATAGGTCCCTTCACTACATCTCCATCTTCGTCGTCATCAGCATCATCAATAAATTGAAATTCTTCACTATACTTGTCTAAAACGGTGTCATCATCCTCATTATTCTTTGAAGGAGAAACTACATTTTCATCATCCATTATTTGACCTTCTTCCATGTCGACTGTCTCCCTGGTGGTCTCTCCCTTGATTTTACATAATGTCTCCTTCTCTTTCATTTCCTCTTCATCATCACTTTCGCTGCTGGAGGATGATGCTGTAGATGATGATGATGAAGTCGTCTCAGACTCAGACTCTGAATCACTGTCACTATCCTCATTGACAACTGGAGCACCCATCTTCATCATATCACTGCTAGCAGCTACTATGCCTCCATCACCCACCAGAGTAACCTTTTCTAATCCTTCTTCAATTGAACAGCCCAAACTCGCAACTTTATGACAATTCTCATCCGCCAATAACCCAACAGTAGTACCAGCCTCATCTCCAAGTGAAGTCTTTGTTTCATCACAATGACTATCTAAAAGTGTTTCGCCCTTTCCAGAACTACCCAATTCACCTTTCGCCATAGGAATATCTTTCATTACATCTGAATTATTGCCCCCACCTAACTCACCCCTTCCATCCATCTTCTCATCCACGACACTACATTCAACCTTCACAGGTACCGCCTTTTCCGACCCGTTCATCTCTTGACCAAAATCAACCAAACTATCACTATCTACACAAACCCGACTTTCGATTTCGGCTTTATTAGAGTCTACAATACTAGAAGGGACTTGCATTTCTTCAATCCAATCCTTAATGGAATCAAAATCAAGAAATGGCTCAGCAGAAGCAAGAGAGAACCCACCACCAAATTCAGATGAATAACCCTCAAAATCAAACCTGAAATTTTCTGGGAAATTTGAAGTTTTGCTACTATTAAACTTGACACCACCTCCTTCTTCCTCTTGTTTAGAAGATTCTCTCAAAAAACCTACCATCTCCAATAAACAAATTTATAGTTAGCCTATATAATATATAATACAAAAAAGCTAATAAATTTATCATCTTTAAACATCAAATTAAAAACCCCATATGCTAAAATCATCTAAACAACCCAAATAACATTAAACCCTACATAAACCCTACTTACAACAAACTCATAACCCCAAAAAAAATCATAACTTTAGGCAAAAAAAATCATAACTTTCATCAACACAATACAAAATCCAACAACATAATAGCATAATATGAAATTTCAGAAACAAATAACAAATACCCAGAAACAAAATCAAACACCCAAATAAAGAACTACTTAAAACCCAAAAAAAAAAAACACAAAGAATTGATTTTTATACATAGAAAAATTAATGACAAACAATAAAATTATAAATACCCAAAAGCAAGAAACAAAGAATTATACCAGACTATATGACAAGAAGTTGAAGGAAGCTTGAAAAATGGAGTGGTAAAGTTGAAGAATGTGAGAATTAAGTTTGAGAATGAAAAGAAAAGTTAATATAATTGAAAAAAAGTTTGAATTTGCATAAATTAATTAGTTGTTGAAAATTGAAATTATGTCAATTAGGCGATGTTAGGAGGCAGAGGGCGGCTGAGAGGAGTTGGGAGTGAAGGAAAGCGCGCATTTGAACTGGCTAAACAAGGTCGTGTGTTTGTTGTTGTTAGGTTTTTTTAAATGAACTTGTTCATCTATTTGGAAATTATAGTAGGAATCATCGAAAATAAGTTAACCTTTTCGGGGTAAGGTAAAATAATATGACTACTTGTTTTGATTGTTTTTTTTAAACGTAGATGATTAACGGGTAATTTTTTTTGTGGATTTATGGGTAAAAATTGAAAATTATAAAAATTGTTTTCTTACGTTTAACTATTTTAATTTAATTGTAGATTTAAAATTTTAAAACAACTACCATAATTTATTAAAAATTTTAAAACAGCTATCATAATTTATTAAAATTTGTAAAATAGTATAGAATGACGCAAAATTTGCAATTTAAAGGAATTGTGTAGTGCTTATAGTCACTACCTTACACCCTCAAATCAATTTCTCTCTATCAAACATCTCTTTTTTCTAATTACTTATCGAATTTTGGCCTGAATAACCATTTCTTAGTGTTTTACAAACTTTCAAAAACTTAAGATAATTTTTTTAAAAAAATTCAAAGTTATTGGGGGGGTGGTAAATTCCAAGTCCTACACTTTTGGGAAATTTGAATTGACAAAAAAAACAAAAATAAAATAAAATAATGCAAGATATAAAGGATTTGAAAAAAAAAAAAACATTAAACTAATCCTGTGAAAAACAAATAACAAAAGCAATAAACTAAACAATTTGCTCTACAAAAAGTTAGATGTAGGTAGAGCTCTTAACAATAAGGCTATAAGGGTGTGTCCCAAAACACGACCAAATTGTTGATGGATCATATTGTCTCAATTTTCTAAACTCGACATGAAAAATTTAAGTCCCGTCCGCATTGTTCCGCATTATTGTTCGCTTATTTTGGACCTTTTTGGATTGGATTCATGATCTTTTTTATCAAAGTATTGTTTATTTAAAAATCAATATTTGCATGTTATATATACTAAATATTATTGCATACGATATGGAATGCTCAAAATCAGATGAATAACCCTCAAAATCAAACCTGAAATTTTCTGGGAAATTTGAAGTTTTGCTACTATTAAACTTGACACCACCTCCTTCTTCCTCTTGTTTAGAAGATTCTCTCAAAAAACCTACCATCTCCAATAAACAAATTTATAGTTAGCCTATATAATATATAATACAAAAAAGCTAATAAATTTATCATCTTTAAACATCAAATTAAAAACCCCATATGCTAAAATCATCTAAACAACCCAAATAACATTAAACCCTACATAAACCCTACTTACAACAAACTCATAACCCCAAAAAAAATCATAACTTTAGGCAAAAAAAATCATAACTTTCATCAACACAATACAAAATCCAACAACATAATAGCATAATATGAAATTTCAGAAACAAATAACAAATACCCAGAAACAAAATCAAACACCCAAATAAAGAACTACTTAAAACCCAAAAAAAAAAAACACAAAGAATTGATTTTTATACATAGAAAAATTAATGACAAACAATAAAATTATAAATACCCAAAAGCAAGAAACAAAGAATTATACCAGACTATATGACAAGAAGTTGAAGGAAGCTTGAAAAATGGAGTGGTAAAGTTGAAGAATGTGAGAATTAAGTTTGAGAATGAAAAGAAAAGTTAATATAATTGAAAAAAAGTTTGAATTTGCATAAATTAATTAGTTGTTGAAAATTGAAATTATGTCAATTAGGCGATGTTAGGAGGCAGAGGGCGGCTGAGAGGAGTTGGGAGTGAAGGAAAGCGCGCATTTGAACTGGCTAAACAAGGTCGTGTGTTTGTTGTTGTTAGGTTTTTTTAAATGAACTTGTTCATCTATTTGGAAATTATAGTAGGAATCATCGAAAATAAGTTAACCTTTTCGGGGTAAGGTAAAATAATATGACTACTTGTTTTGATTGTTTTTTTTAAACGTAGATGATTAACGGGTAATTTTTTTTGTGGATTTATGGGTAAAAATTGAAAATTATAAAAATTGTTTTCTTACGTTTAACTATTTTAATTTAATTGTAGATTTAAAATTTTAAAACAACTACCATAATTTATTAAAAATTTTAAAACAGCTATCATAATTTATTAAAATTTGTAAAATAGTATAGAATGACGCAAAATTTGCAATTTAAAGGAATTGTGTAGTGCTTATAGTCACTACCTTACACCCTCAAATCAATTTCTCTCTATCAAACATCTCTTTTTTCTAATTACTTATCGAATTTTGGCCTGAATAACCATTTCTTAGTGTTTTACAAACTTTCAAAAACTTAAGATAATTTTTTTAAAAAAATTCAAAGTTATTGGGGGGGTGGTAAATTCCAAGTCCTACACTTTTGGGAAATTTGAATTGACAAAAAAAACAAAAATAAAATAAAATAATGCAAGATATAAAGGATTTGAAAAAAAAAAAAACATTAAACTAATCCTGTGAAAAACAAATAACAAAAGCAATAAACTAAACAATTTGCTCTACAAAAAGTTAGATGTAGGTAGAGCTCTTAACAATAAGGCTATAAGGGTGTGTCCCAAAACACGACCAAATTGTTGATGGATCATATTGTCTCAATTTTCTAAACTCGACATGAAAAATTTAAGTCCCGTCCGCATTGTTCCGCATTATTGTTCGCTTATTTTGGACCTTTTTGGATTGGATTCATGATCTTTTTTATCAAAGTATTGTTTATTTAAAAATCAATATTTGCATGTTATATATACTAAATATTATTGCATACGATATGGAATGCTCAAAATCAGATGAATAACCCTCAAAATCA
Source organism: Suaeda aralocaspica (assembly GCA_016808085.1). Classification (NCBI taxonomy): domain Eukaryota; kingdom Viridiplantae; phylum Streptophyta; class Magnoliopsida; order Caryophyllales; family Amaranthaceae; genus Suaeda; species Suaeda aralocaspica. Next base: position 420,648 of record PYUH01000078.1, read on the forward strand.
AACCTGAAATTTTCTGGGAAATTTGAAGTTTTGCTACTATTAAACTTGACACCACCTCCTTCTTCCTCTTGTTTAGAAGATTCTCTCAAAAAACCTACCATCTCCAATAAACAAATTTATAGTTAGCCTATATAATATATAATACAAAAAAGCTAATAAATTTATCATCTTTAAACATCAAATTAAAAACCCCATATGCTAAAATCATCTAAACAACCCAAATAACATTAAACCCTACATAAACCCTACTTACAACAAACTCATAACCCCAAAAAAAATCATAACTTTAGGCAAAAAAAATCATAACTTTCATCAACACAATACAAAATCCAACAACATAATAGCATAATATGAAATTTCAGAAACAAATAACAAATACCCAGAAACAAAATCAAACACCCAAATAAAGAACTACTTAAAACCCAAAAAAAAAAAACACAAAGAATTGATTTTTATACATAGAAAAATTAATGACAAACAATAAAATTATAAATACCCAAAAGCAAGAAACAAAGAATTATACCAGACTATATGACAAGAAGTTGAAGGAAGCTTGAAAAATGGAGTGGTAAAGTTGAAGAATGTGAGAATTAAGTTTGAGAATGAAAAGAAAAGTTAATATAATTGAAAAAAAGTTTGAATTTGCATAAATTAATTAGTTGTTGAAAATTGAAATTATGTCAATTAGGCGATGTTAGGAGGCAGAGGGCGGCTGAGAGGAGTTGGGAGTGAAGGAAAGCGCGCATTTGAACTGGCTAAACAAGGTCGTGTGTTTGTTGTTGTTAGGTTTTTTTAAATGAACTTGTTCATCTATTTGGAAATTATAGTAGGAATCATCGAAAATAAGTTAACCTTTTCGGGGTAAGGTAAAATAATATGACTACTTGTTTTGATTGTTTTTTTTAAACGTAGATGATTAACGGGTAATTTTTTTTGTGGATTTATGGGTAAAAATTGAAAATTATAAAAATTGTTTTCTTACGTTTAACTATTTTAATTTAATTGTAGATTTAAAATTTTAAAACAACTACCATAATTTATTAAAAATTTTAAAACAGCTATCATAATTTATTAAAATTTGTAAAATAGTATAGAATGACGCAAAATTTGCAATTTAAAGGAATTGTGTAGTGCTTATAGTCACTACCTTACACCCTCAAATCAATTTCTCTCTATCAAACATCTCTTTTTTCTAATTACTTATCGAATTTTGGCCTGAATAACCATTTCTTAGTGTTTTACAAACTTTCAAAAACTTAAGATAATTTTTTTAAAAAAATTCAAAGTTATTGGGGGGGTGGTAAATTCCAAGTCCTACACTTTTGGGAAATTTGAATTGACAAAAAAAACAAAAATAAAATAAAATAATGCAAGATATAAAGGATTTGAAAAAAAAAAAAACATTAAACTAATCCTGTGAAAAACAAATAACAAAAGCAATAAACTAAACAATTTGCTCTACAAAAAGTTAGATGTAGGTAGAGCTCTTAACAATAAGGCTATAAGGGTGTGTCCCAAAACACGACCAAATTGTTGATGGATCATATTGTCTCAATTTTCTAAACTCGACATGAAAAATTCAAGTCCCGTCCGCATTGTTCCGCATTATTGTTCGCTTATTTTGGACCTTTTTGGATTGGATTCATGATCTTTTTTATCAAAGTATTGTTTATTTAAAAATCAATATTTGCATGTTATATATACTAAATATTATTGCATACGATATGGAATGCTCAAAATGTGTAAATGAAAATTTTTGGTCGTCGTTTATCAACAATCGCTTCAACAGTGGACATAGTTACAAATTTGTAAAAAAAACGACATAAAACATAATGGCGAATGAGCAAATATAAAATTGATACTTAATACTAGGTACTCTGTATAAAGTATAACATCTTGTTCATAATAAACCCAAAGTTATATAAAGGGTACTGCATGTTTTTGATAGATTTGAAATCAAGTCTCGCCAAATCTATTGAAAACAATACATTTATCATTCTATAATTTGAATGTTTATTTTTCAATAATTCATTTTTGCAAATTTACAACAACCATTTGAGAGGGTTGATGTGCTTCCCATTCACTAATTGTCTCAGACTCCAAACGAGGACGGGGTTGGTGCATTAGTATTCTCGCAACTTTTCTCACAATCCTCCATATATAGTTTCATCTCATTTATATCTGTCAATAAAAGTACAAAATTAGTTATAGTAAAATTACAATATGGGTTATAATTTCCAACATACAAGAGTCAAATGCCTTTAATAGGCTAATATAAGTAGGAACACAATTTTCTTCATTTATTATTAATAGGCAAATAAGATTATATTAATAAGAGAAGGGATCAAGAAAAGATACCTAAATTGTGTTGATTAAATTGGGGAAAATGAGAAGTAACACAACTATATTGACACATAAAATTTGTCGTTTCCTTGTAACAAGTCTTTGCACAAATTTTTGAACATTCTAAAGAACACTCAGGATCTCGAAAAGGATAACAAGTGGGTATACAACCAGCGAAACATGTTGTTATACAACCTGGTTTAGGGATAGAAATTCGAAATCCCTCTACCATCACACACATGCTAATGAACACCAATGCAATTGTTATCATCTTACTTCCTTTTGTTCTCACTTCTTGCATTGTTGACTGACACTTTTTTTTTGAAAACCTTAACTCTCTTTGATTCAATTTCTTCAAGGAGAGGATTGTATTTATAAGGAGTAGTTTCTAGGGAAACCTACAAAACAAAATAAAAAAATCTTGAGAATTAAATGAGAAGTAAATTTTTGCATAACTACTCTATTTTTTAAATAAGTTAAAAATGTTGAAAACTTAATACTTTCCATCTCTTATATAAAATTTTAATAATTCTTTCCGTTAGATAAAATTAAAGGTAAAATAAAGTGATTATTCTTGTAACTCCAAGTTAAAGACTTTACAATTGATCTTGCAAACGAATACCCCATGCATTTAGTATATTTTTTAAGATGTTTGACCACAAATTCACGCATAATTTAATGTAATTAATGTTTCGTTAAATTTAATATATTCATATTTAGCTAATTTAACGAACTCCTCTAAAGAACTGTTAGATTTTTCCAAACAATATAATTTTGAATGACGTTTTTTTCTTGTAACTAATAAGAAGAAATAAAATTTTTAATGTTTTCAAATAATGTTGTCAAGTAGTCAATTTTTTATCAACATCCATTGATTCACCGACTTTGAAATATTTTTACACCTGAAACACAACTAAAACATGGATCGTTGTTTCTAACTAAAACATGGATGCTTTATGCACACAAAGGAATAAGAAGAGAACAATCGTCAAATAAAGTTGTGATAAATAGTGATGTGATATTTTCGTCCCCAAACCTATTAAGCATAAGACTTTTGTAAGATACCACAAAACTGTATTATATTACCTATTTGAAACACCAATATTCTTACGCACCCACTCACATAGAAAAATGAGAAAAGAAAGTCGTGAAATAAAAATACCCATGCTATATAAGTTGCAAACTTGTGAGTAGACCTGTAAATTTGTGACACGACCCGTCAACTCGACAGGAGCAAGACCCTTTATTAAAGGGTTTGGGTCAAGGAATATAACCCGTTAAAGTACACGGATTGACACGACACGACCCATTTATTAAACAGGTCGGGTTAGGGTTGGAGGGGTTCAACTCTTTTAAGTAAACAGGTCGACACGACATGACACGATTCCACCTAGTTTTTTACTTTAGTATGCAAAAAATCGACCTGTTATTAGCGGGTTTGGGTCAAGGATGCTAACTCATTTAAGTACATGAGTTGGCACGACACGACACGACTCGTTTATTAAACGGGTAGGATTAGGGTTGGAATGGCTTAAGCCATTTAAGTAACTGACACGACACGACACGATTTACAGGTCTACTTGTGACGGATTAGTATTGTAACACTCCCGCCCCCGGCTTTATTAGCATAAAAAAAACAGGTATTATTGGCAGTACTTCACAAATCACAATCGTGCAACAAGTGCGTTGTAAAAACACCACCACTTGAACAACAAAGCCATAAACCCTCACCATTGACGCAAAATACTGCTCTAATAATCTATGTATGGTTAATCCTCAGATCTAATCTCCCAATTTTCTCTCTCCTCTCTTCACAAAAACCCTAATTTTCGGAAATGTCACATCATAATCTCATAATCACATTACTTATTCTACTTCAGATCACTTCAACTTTCGCAGATTCAATCCATGGATGTGGCGGATTTATAGAGGTAATTAAATTTCGCTAATCTTACTTTCTGAAATTCAAATTTGTAGTGTTTTTTGCTTTTTAATGCTTTGTTGATTGAATTACTTTGATTGAGCTCATCATTTTTGTACTTGGATGAAGTTTTGTTCTGAATGTTTTTTTGTTGAGTTTGATTGATTGATTGTGTTGTTGTTGTTGTGTAGGCGAGTTCGAGTTTGATTAAGTCGAGGAAGCGGAGTGATACGAAATTGGATTACTCTCATATCACGGTATTGATTTTGCTGTTTGATTGTGTTTTATTGACTTGTTTTTGGTGCATTTACTTGTGTTTGACTTGAATGGAGTTGTGATCGAGTGTGGAGAGTTCTACTCTTTTTGCTGTTGTACTTAGTGAACGATGAATAGGCCGACTTTTGATAGTATGTGAAGCATTGTGTGTTCTATTAGAGCTTGAATCGCGCTGTTTTATTAGAGCATTGCATGTTTTATTGGAGCTTTAATCGTGCTGCCAAATCTGTGCAAAGGTTGATATGTTACTGAATTTTGTGGAGTTGTTTTTATTGCTTGCATCATTTTGCTATAGAGGTTGGAATTTCCATATTTGTATTGCGTTCGTATGGTTTTTAAAGTAAAATATCACGAATGTCTTCTCTCAAGACAAATCTACCTTGGAAAATGAAAATGAAACTATGAAAAGAGCAATCTTATGATAATGTTTGCTTTGTGGTAGTAGTCGAAGAAAAGTGTAGGTGTAAGATAATATCACAAAAAAGCAGTTGGAATGGTAAAGTTATATCATCAAAAAGCATTTGGAGCTACCACGTGCATTGTGCTCATTTACACCTGTGGCTTTTAGTACTGTCTGTGCGGATAGATGCAAATAGTTGAACACTTGCATGTCTTTTGCTACACTTTTATAGGGAGTGCTAAATGATGTGTGACAGCTTTATATAGCATAAATGTGAATCTTGGACTTTGGACAAGGGCGTGGAGAATGTTGAGGAGGACAATGAGTATTTCTGATTCTTTTGTATGGATTAGCAAAGCTAGGATCTAAAGAAATGAAGTAAACATGATCCCTGTCTACCTGACTGCTTCAGGCTTAAATATTATGGTTTTTGGAAGAAAATTGCATTTTTCTCCAGTTATATTCACGATGGATAACCTTTTTTTTTATATATTTAACCTGCATTCATCTTGAGGGATTGGTACAATTTTTTACTCGTATATAACTATATATGGTTTCGTATATAACTCTGAAATATCTATAAACTGGCTTAGGTGATATGTCTGACTTACTTTAAGGCTCTGAAAGTATATGGGGTAACTCATAAGATGTCTGATTTTTGGTCTCAACCAACACACTTAGGGTTATGTGTTAAGGAATACAAAGTAAAAATTTATTCTGTGGTGCTGATTGATATATGTTGTTTGAGCAAATAACACGTCATTGTCTTTGGTGCGTCAGTAATAGCCTTGTGTATATATCAGAAAATCTAGGCGAAAACTGTTTTCCTTGGAATCTTATGAAAATAATTAGCTGGGAGGTCTTTTGCTGCACACAATCCGGTTTTTGATGTGGATTGTCAATAGCCCTAATTGATTGTGTTACCTTTGGAGTAAATTGGTCATACTATATTACTCTTCCTATAAGAGAAAGAATGACTTTGCTTTATTGTATTTGGTTTATGGCTGCTTTATCGAACGTTAGCTCATCTCCCTTGTACACTAAGAAAATTTTTTCTGAAATTATTCACCTCAATACCATTCCTCCCTTCTATTTGTACTAGTAATCTAATATGCCTTTATCTTTTTAATTGTTGAGTACATAGCCACCATCAATACATTTAAAAAAAATGCTTACTTGGTACTTGTATTAACGGTCATCTCAGCATCATATGGAAGATACTTTGTCTTGTCATGATCTTTGAGAGTTGCATGGTGAATGGTTGATTGACAAATTTACTTTCTTTTAATTGTTTTGTTGGTCCACAGGTTGAACTTCAAACTCAGGATGGATTGGTGAAGGACAGGACTCAGTGTGCTCCTAATGGCTACTATTTTATTCCAGTTTATGACAAGGTGACTTTTGTTACGGAATTAGGAAAGAAAGAGAAGGCGGGGAAGAGAGAGAGAGAGAGAGAGAGATGGGGGGAGTGGTTGTATATCCCAAAACAATTTGATTTTTAATTGATGACTTTATTTTTATTTTTTAGCAATTTGAATAAAAATCCAGTGCAAGTTCTTGCAATGTTAAATCTGGAGCTTGATCCTGTCATTTGAGTTTGTTAATGGAGAATAAATGACTGTCTTTGTCTTAAATGATCAATTCAAAGGAATATTGCTAGTCATGCTAGATCTACCTACATTTTTTATACTGTCTGATTATTTTCTATTAGAAATTACTAAGGAACTAGAAGCGTACTTATTTTCTGCTTCTTACATGACACTTTTTTTGCAGGGATCCTTCATAGTTAAAGTGAAGGGGCCAGAAGGATGGTCATGGGAGCCAAAAAAGGTGATGTAGTTCTGGATTTTAGTAGAACTCATTTCTTTCTTGTTGCCTGATGGTTCTCATGCATTATCTATCAGATGCTCTTATCTGAAATAAACTTTTTTCGTTGTAGGTTCCTGTTGTTGTTGACCATATGGGATGCAATGCAAATGAAGATATCAATTTTCGGTTCACAGGGTTTGTGCTTTTTTGATTACTCTTAATTTTAATCTGTTTATGTTAGTGTTAGACTTCTCCTCTTATTCAAGAATTTTATCTTAAGGTTTTTGTTGCTTGTCACAGGTTTTCCTTATCTGGAAAAGTTGTCGGTGCTGTTGGTGGGCAAAGTTGTCCCTTGAAAAAGGGAGGTCCATCAAATGTGGCTGTAGAACTTTTATCGTCAACTGGTGATTTTATTTCTTCTGAAGTGACATCAGCAACAGGAGATTACTCTTTTAAGAATGTAATTCCAGGTTTGTACCTTTCCTACCTATGTTTCTGCGTTTAGTATGAATTTTCTTTCTATTGCTGTCCCCTTTCAATCTACAATGGCGTGTTTACTGATGCTCCAAGAGAATGTTTGAATGACAGATTTTGTTAGTATTTCAAATGGAATTTCTCCTCCTGTAGTAGTGTGGAGACTTTTTACTGGAAAAAAAACAGTTTTAGTGAATTAGTGAGCTAGGAGATTTGCTTATTCTGAATAAAATAGAACATCTTATGTGGATTCCTCTTTACAATTAGTTGGGACCTTGTGAAGGACTGACTGCAGTAGTTGTGGATCGGCTGTGTTCCCACTGTTTTGTCTTAATATATCGGTTCATGATTTTGGTTACCTTGCTTGAAAACATGAGTAAAGAACCTGCTATCATATTGTGCTTCTTTGCTACTCCCTCCATTCCTTTGTATTTGTTCACTGTACAAAATTTTCTAATTCCTTATTGCCCGTCTCTTTAAATTTCTATCGTTCTATAACTTTTTACTGTAAAATGCTAACACAATGACTTGTTACTTTAAATACTAAAAAGTAAAAATAGCCGAAAATTTCTTGATGTGCGTGGAATCATGGATAATTTGAAACAAACGCTCTAGATGAATGGAGGGATTGTTTTCCTGGATCCAACGATCTTGAGCAGCTTCATCTTTTTGTTTTCTTCCATCAACTTTTATTTTTGTAGAAATGGCACTCTTTTTTTCTTGTTGCTCAAAACTCATATACCTTTCAATTCTAAGTATAGTTCCCCTCTCTATGACTTTCTTTATAAAACTTGTAGGGGTGTAAATTGGATGGACTGTATTGGACATTGCCAAGTCAATCCAACAAAAAATGGACTTGCATTTTTGAGTCCGAGCCTAATCCAAAACGCACACGAGTCCGATCCGATCTGAACAATTTTTTTAAAGTCCGGATCCAATCCTATCCGGTCCAAAATATATAATGACATACTGTTTTTGTCGATTGAATCCAACTAAACGTAAATTTTGTCTATCTAAACAACAAAAAAGTTGGTTAGAAGCAGTTCCATACCCCAAATATCATAAAAATAAAATCGTTAGAAGTGAATTATGAGAGTAAGAAAGAATTGTTATAGTGTACGTCTTATGTCTCGCTAACGTTTTCATATTATGCGTAAAAGCAATTTGGGTTGATGGGCTTGGCATGATTATGTATATAAGTAAATAATACAAGTATACAATATATATACAAGGTATATATATTGGATTGGACTGTATTTTTTGGACTCCAGTAGGATGAGTCCAAGTCCAGTCCAAAAAATATTGGATTAAAAATTGATTCCAAATCCGATCTGACCAAAGCCAAAGTCCACTCCAGTCCGATAAATTGGATTGGACTGGATTGGGCTTTGGACTTTTCGAAACCCATTTACTCCCATAGAAGCTTGTGCTTAACTAAACTGTAAGTTTCTAATTCATATAGTTTTGCCTGAAGTTGGTGAATTATTTTTCATGTCTTCTGGGAGTCTCTTCTTTGTTGAAGGATTGTGAAATTTTATGGATTTGAACATATTGTTTAAAAATCTAATGCTTAGTTCCATATTGGAGGAATACCAACCTCTCCTATTGTGATTTGATCCGGATTTTCTGGATCCTACCTAAAGCCTTTTGACTTTGAGATCTTTGGATCCATGAAAAAGTCACAATGTTCTAACTATGCTTGACTCTTGCACAGGTAGTTACAAATTACGAGCTTCCCATCCTGATATGAATGTGGAAGTTAAAGGTCCCACTGAGGTAGGTTGCTTCCTCCTTGAATAATTTGGTTCAGTGTGCAACTCCTTAAATAATTTGGTTCAGTGTGCAACTCCTTGATTTCAGTGGTTATAATTAGAACGGATCAGAAGTAAAATCAGTATTTTCGTTTGCAGGTAGAGTTGGGGTTTGAGAATAGCGTCGTTGGTGATATTTTCTTTGTTCCAGGATATGAAATTCGCGGGCTTGTTGTAGCTCAGGTAGATATACCCTTCTTAAATCCTGGTTATAGTAGTTAAATTTTTGCTGTTTTCATTGATGCTTGGATTCTATCCCCAAAATATAAAACTATGTTAAATTCAATGAATGCCAAAGTGATATCAGTAGTTGAAGTAATTATTTTTGCATTTTTTATGTATGTCTTCTGATATATGTCTGCAATTTTTTCTTAAATTTTGATTTTTGGGAACCTAATAAGTTCTAATTTGTCTTCTTTCAGGGAAATCCAATCTTGGGAGTTCATATTTATTTATATTCAGATGATGTTCTGGAAGTTGATTGTCCCCAAGGTGCTGGTCATAGCCCTGGGAAAAGGAAAGCTCTCTGTCATGCTGTATCTGATGCTGATGGAAAGTTCACATTCAAGTCTATTCCATGTGGTAACCTACTTGCTTCCGTTTGGCTTTATATGTGTTTGTTTTGTCATGGATGCATACTTTGACTTGGCTTGCAAAACTCCCCCGGACCTGTTTTGGTTTGCCCTCCAAAGATACAGCTTTATATATACCTGGACTGATTTTTTTCTTTCATTCCTTTTTAAGCTGTTAATTGTTTGGAATTTAGTTGATGTCAATGAAATTGAAGCATTCGCTGACAGTCTTGACACAATCAGAAATATATGTAAGGAAGAGGGTACTGACTAGTTTATTTTTTAAAATACTATTTTTGCCCCTAGGTTTTCAGCTGTATCCTTCTTGTTGTTGAACCCAATAATGGACCCCAAATACTCTTTGATTAAAAGTTGAAATATTGGGGTTTTGGGAAAGTGATGGATGATGTGGCAGTGTGGCTTTATGGGTAGTACTTGTCTACAGCTACAAGCCTACAACTATTGTTGATCTGAGTCATTCCGTAATAGTCAAATGCATATGAAGTGACACTAGTTGGTTGTTATGAAGTGTGTTAATCATTAGTAGCAATATAAAAGATTACTGTTCTGAATCCCTGATCTGAGTGCTTGAAGTTACTTCTATATTTTTCTTGGTAACTGCTATACTTGATTTCTTTTTTCGTTGAATTTCATTTTGTTCAGCCTTTTTTTATTGGTTTCTGCAGGGGTTTATGAGCTTGTTCCTTATTATAAGGGAGAAAACACAGTTTTTGATGTATCGCCGTCCACTGTGGCTGTAACAGTTGAGCATTCCCATGTCACAGTACCACAGAAGTTTCAGGTATGATGACATGTGGCATTGATATGCTAACTTGGAGTATAAATTTATACGTATATTAATGTGCATGCACGCACATGTATTTGTTATACAAATGTGTATGCAATTATGTATGTAAAAAGAGATGGGATATGCTTTCTGTAAAATAAGAATACTTCCATAGTGCAAATGAGTTTGTTTTCTTAAATCTGCTAAATACAATGGCCTGGATAAAATGCACTTCATTAGTGTAGCATATTGTTTTCTTTGAACCTTTACAAAAATACAATATTCCTGCCGGTGATGAAGCCTTTTAAATCCTTCCCCTTTATTCTGATTGTGTCTTATTTTTCCTTCTATGTCTTTAGAACAAGTTAAATGCAAAGTAAGGTATAGTTGGTGGAAGAATGACTTCGGGAGCTGTATTACTCACCAGCCACCTGTAAAGCAGCTCATGTTTTTACTTTTCTCTCTCGTCTCTTTACACTCTGCTATAATCCAAGAGCCTCTTTACTGGACACCCAACATCCTAACATGATTGGGTATCTTGTTGGAGAAGCTTGAACTTGAGGTGATGGAAGGCGCCAGGACATTTTGCAGATTGTCAATATGCATTTGGTTGCTATTTCCTGGTTCATGTGTAGACAGCCTATGCTAAGTTATGGAAGAAATGATGTCTGGCAGCTGCAATGAAAGCTTAGCATTTTGTATTACTTTTAAGCTCTATTCTTATTTTAGAAGGTGTTCCTCTCACTGTCTTGCCCCTTTATCAACCTATATATCTGATCTGCAGATGGCCTTGTGACCCCTTTACCCCAGCATTAAGAGATCAACCACCCCTTTATCGACCGATCTATCTGCACTGCAGATGGCCTTGTGAATTGTGACCTCCTTACCCCAACCTCTAGAGATACCCCCCCCCCCTCGCTCTCTCGTTGAAGCCTCTTCTTTGACATGTGGATTTTTTTATTTTTTGTTTGTGTGTAATTTATAGAGTTACTCTTTACATAGCTATTGGGTTGGGACTTTGCTTAGGTGTCAATAATCAATATTAACATTATAACCAAGAGAGAACTAGGTCATTTTTAAACTATGTCTTAAATGGCACCTGTTCTCTTTTGTGATTTTTTTTCTTTTTTCTTTTTCTTGTATCTTTAATTTCTGAGCTTGAGGTTTCATTATTTTCATCTTTGCCCTGTTTTGTTTTGTTGTTCAGAGTTAAAATCTGATGCGTGGTTTTTGTCGCATTTGTGTAGGTGACAGGATTTTCCATTGGTGGGAGAGTAGTGGATGGGAATGGTGCTGGAGTGGATGGTGCTAAAGTTTTAGTAGATGGCCAAGAAAGATCTGTTACTGATGAAAACGGCTATTACAAGCTTGACCAGGTATCTTCTGGAAGTGAACTAGTAACTATATCTCTTGTACTTTTTTACCTGTTATCAGAACATTAAAAGCCTGTAGTGTAGAATCTTGAAGATCCCATTTATAGCTCAACCAAATTGTTATAGACAAGCTTACGCAGCAGCAACTTCATCTAGAGTTGAAGTCCTTTGCCAGTCTGTCCTATAAAGTATAAACTTTGTATTCTTTCATATTGGTTATAATTAGTATTGCAGTAATTACTTCTATTTTGATGGATGGCTGATGCTGTTCATGCGCTCATGTATATCTCTTTAATTTCCATATTTTTGGTTGCACATAAACGATTATTACAAATCAAGTCAACTTCCTTAATAATCTTTTGTATTGCATCTCACAAATAGTTTTGTCTAGTTACTTCAATTTTTTAGTTTGTTTTCGTGGTTATTTTCCTTTTCTATCATCAAATGTTGATTTTTGATGCTCTCAACATTTGCTATGTTATGCAAGTGAGAGTTTTGCTACAATATTAGATTATTAGGTATGCATTCTACTCATGCAAGGTAATTGGTCGTCCTTCTACTTTGGACAAGGATTGCATACAGGGCCATTTTGTTTGATGCCTGGACTCTGGGCATAGGTAAAAGAAAACTGAATGATTGGGGTGGAGGGCATGTGTGTTTACTCTTCATTTTCAACTTCAGTTTCAGTAGTTTTTGATCCTTGTAAATGTTGTTGTTTCTTTTCTGTTGCATTGTGTTTGTATTTTGGAAAGCATAGTCACGTCATCACGTGGTTGCTTTAGTTTTCATAGTCATTCACAAAACTTGGCACTTGTTTCAGGTCACTTCTAATCGTTATGCAATAGAAGCCCACAAAAAGCATTACAAATTCGAAATTTTAAAGGATTTCTTGGTAAGAAGCTCTAAATATTTTTTTGAATGATTCTTTTTATTTTTTTATTAAATTCAATCGTGGCAAAGCTTAGTTTGTCATAAAGCAATGTAAATGCATTTTCCAACTTTGTTATTATATATGTTTATGACTAGGTTCTACCCAATATGGCTTCAATTCCTGACATCAAGGCATTACTTTATGATGTTTGTGGTTTCATTCGGATGGCTGATGCCGGCTATAAGGCTAAGGTATGTATCTAGACTATTTATTTTGATTCTTCTGTGTGCATACTTTTAGATGCCTAGTGGTGCACTGTTATGCTGTTCAGCTGTGATAAGTTTCTTTTTATGGTGCCTATTAACTATGACAAGTCCTTTGTGATGTTTTTTTTGCTGGAAGTTAATTCAATTCCTTATAACACTACTACGTTGGTGTTTTAAAGATTTTTCTGTGTGACACATTCATGTCACTTTTCTACTGATACAAATTATTTTGGTTGACCCAACCTTCACTTTTCTACTGATGCGACTTATTTTGTCCTAATTGCCGTATTTAAACCATCTCCAGTATGGCCTGTTGTCAAATGGTTGTGATAATTTGCTAAATATAGTTCTAAAAAAGGTGAACTAACTTATTCACAAGTAAACATCTGACTTACAAACTTGTCATACTTTACCCAAAAAAATAGGCTATACATTTTTGTTCTGTAGGCCTCATAAATTCTAATGTTAATCTCTACTTTTTGACCAATACAACCTTCATGCAATTGTTGGATGTTTTGTACGAAATATAAGAGCTCCTACTCCCTTCAGAGCGTTTCCTGTATATTGGTTCTGCATCACAGCTTGTTCAGAGCATTAGTTGCATAGCAGTGTCATGCCCTCTCATTGCAAGGGTTAGGCGGTGTCATCTTTTTCTATATGTGCTTTGTAAAGGACTATGTTTTATTAGAATTATCTGTAATAAGTGTACAAAAGCTTAATTCAGATCACTGTCTGAGTTCTTGGTTCAGTCTGTACCTTGAAAGTCTATTCAAGGAGGAAGAGACAGCCTCATTCGGATGGGACCTTGATCAAATTGGCTAATTTAGCTCACAACATATAACAAGGTAGAAATCAAGAAGAAGAGGACAAAGCCTTGATGAAGGAGAGACAATTTCACAATTAAGTGCATTAGTAATCCTGACTTTATTGTATTACCGTTCCTGTTTTTGCCATGGAAGTAGGAAGATTGGTTGTATGTAGTCTAAGTCTTTTGGTTCAGCAAGTTATCCGGAAATTGAAAGTAAACACAAGGAGAGTTATGACCTCAAGTCATTCATGAGAGTTATGGCCTAAAGTCATATTTATCACTGTAATTTCATTCAATAATCAATCTAAATACATTACAATCTTCCTTTTATCCTATTGTTCTGAGATTAATTACTCTCCTTAATTATCAGTCAGTGACACAATCTTTATGCATTAAGTGATTTTCTGGGAGTTGTAAGTATGGTCATCATGCTTGTTACTTTGGTGCACTTTAGCATCTTTCATTCATTTGTCAGGGAAACTCATTATCTGGTGGAAACCAAATAGGCAATTCAAGTCTGATGATATTTTAAGAGCTCAAAATTGCTGTTTGTACTTATTGTTTTTATTTGTCATTTGGGATTCTAGGTAGCTTTGACCCATGGACCCGAGAACGTCAAACCTCAAGTGAGACAGGCAGATGAAAGTGGAAAGTTCTGTTTTCAGGTATATTTTATTTTATTTTATTGTGCTTGCCTTACCTTTTATTCCCAGACTTATCTTCCAGATAATTAGAATTTCCATTTTAACAGTTCACAACTCCATATGATTTTGGAAACTTTGATTGCCAGCAATCTATTTTTGCACAAACCAGTCCATAGCCTGCTATGCTGGTTAAATTGATTATTTTCTTACTCTGATGTGTGCCATTATCTTCATCTAATTTATTTCAATGATAGAAAATGAGTACCATGCCCCACAACTCTCCTAAGGGCTTACTTGGAGCCTGTGTGTTAAGCTTTGACTGGCAATATTGGAATAATGGGTCTGCATTTGTTTGATCTAGCATGGCTAATAATAGGACACATTCTTTATTTTGAACATATGAGGAATTATATATCCGTGTATCTAATATATTATCAGTTAGCAGGTGGAAGCTGGGATTTTGATGAGCATGTTGATTGAGGACTTTTTCGGTTGCGTTTATTTTTAATTTATTGTAGTCTTGTATTTTTAAAAAAAAAAAAAAATGGGGTTGCAACTGCATTGGTTATTGGTCGTATTTTTTTGCCTCTCTATATTACAGTTTTGCTGCTAAACCAGGGAAGGTGCCTTCTTTAATAATGTTAATGTAAATTTTCCTGCACATTCACGTATTCTCCTTATTTTAATGCTTCTCGCCTTTCTTTTTGTTGCTATCTGGAGCTTTTATTGCTAATAAAAATAATTGCATTTTGTGTTAACTTATTGATCATCTGGCATGATGTGAAATTCATTTTGCTGGAATTGTGCACTTCTCTAATTCTCTGTTGCAGATGGCTGACTTTTGCCTTTACACAATAATATGACCACTCGTTTCTCTTACTCCTACATTATCTAGGTTCCACCAGGTGATTATCGTCTATCTGCCTTGGCATCTGCACCTGAGAATGCTCCGGAACTTGTATTTTTGCCTCCTTATATTGATGTCAGTGTGAGAAGTCCACTTTTGACTATTGAATTTTCTCAGGTAGGTAGTTTTGGTTTGTTCTTTATATTTTTGCTGCTCATCCATTTAAGCTTTACATGTGTTAAGTCTTAGCCATATCACAAAGGCACATTAATATAAATGCTGTATGAACTATGAAGCATAGGGACAGCATTGGATAGCCCATTCCTTGTATCTGATACATAACAGGTTAGGGGACATCTCTGAAAATAAGTTGTCAATCCCCTCTTTTAAACCCAATATTAGATTTGTATTTGACAATAAAAATGTGCGGAAAAGTGACTGATTTTGCTAGTCTTGAAGAAGAAATCATTTTCCCTTTTCCTTTCCTTTTTCTTTCTCTCTTTTATAAAGAGTTAATCTACTTTCGTTTGTGTATGATCGTCTTTGTACTCTTGCTTATATAACAACCAATCAATTACTTCAAATTGTTTTACTACCCCCATTTCACACTAGATGCAACACTTGCCAAAAATGGATGCTTCAATTTTTTTGACTTCTCAATATGTTGTTTTTCTACTCTTTCTCTTCATCAAATCTTATTCTATTTTTCTTTCATCCTTTTATCCTCACATACAACATTTGACTAGGAGTCCGTGCAACTCAAATTGTTGCATTTATTTTGAAATAGAGGGTAATATATATGTTTATTTATTTATTTTTTCTTTTTTAATTTTTTGAATAGTTTTTCACAGCTCATATTATTTTTGATATCTCTGATTTCTTCTTCCTAGACATAAAAATAATGGAATTTGTAAAATGATGTTCGGCCTTCTGTACTCTGTAGATTTTTGGGATAAGTGACCACTTTGTGGTGGTATCAAGCAAATAATTTTTTTTCTAATACACACATACATACATGTATTTTTGAATTTCTGAATTTGTCGATTTTGTTCCTGAACCAATACCTAATATGTCCCTGTGTAGATCCAATCTACTCCCCCTTTTCACTTCTAATTTACTCGTTTCGATCTTCTCGCTTTTTGAGACAATTTTTTACCATTGATATATAGAGTTTCCATTTCAGTTAAAATTATAAAAACTTGGTATTTGGAAACTTGAGATTAAGGTGAATTAAAAGCGATCCCATTTGACTGTATTTATTTCAACATTAAAAATGCTATAGATGGTCAAAGTGACCCGTCAATAGTGTCATATTACAAAGTTAGTATATAAAAAAGGAATAGAGGGAGTATGCTCGAGGACGGGCATAGGGAACACTTGAATTTTTATTGGAAGCTAATCCCCTTAGTTTCCCTTTCGTGCTTCATTACTGTGACTTTTACTTTGAATTCATGCCTTACTTGAGCCATTCTGCATATTTTAAGTACAGGAAGAATTGACAGTTTTTGATGTGCAACCATTTCAGGCACAAGTAAATGTTCATGGAGAGGTTGTGTGCAAGGAGAAATGTGGCTCATCTATTTCCATCTCACTTGTGAGATTGGGTGTGAAAAATAACAAGGAGAGGACAGTCAGGCTGACCGATGAGCATAACAAATTCACATTTTCGAATGTCTTCCCCGGAAAGTACAGGCTTGAGGTAGAATATATGTATTCACTCCATTTTCTGATGTTTACCCCGTAAAAATTATCTTTCATATTTGCTGGAGCCTCATATGTGAATGCACCCCGTTTTTGCTACAGCAATTAAAATGTCTCTTGCTTTAAATTTTGGTTGGGGGTTGATTTGGATGTAAGATTATAGAATAAAGCTATTCTTTAGATGTATATACTAAGAATAGTTACTTTTTTTGTGTTTTTGAAAAACATACAATCTATAGGTGACTATAGTTGTTGCCTATAGGTCTATTCAACATGGTAGCTAAAAACACTAAAAATAAATTATACTAACTTAATAATATCAAAATAGATCAAAATAGATTTACCACACTTGATGATCAGTATATAAATTGTTCAGTTTCAGATATGTAACCTTTGTGTCTTATCATCTTACAACATGTGAGTGAAAGTTACCTAAACTTCAATTTTGCATAGATGAGATGCTTTTCTTATAGTGTACATGAAACTTTGCAGATCCTTCAACACAATGTATATATACTCTACATTCTATGTGATGCCTGTTTGCATTCTAATATTATATTGCTTTGAAATGATATGCTATTGCTCATTTTCCATAGTAATTTTACATTTACATTCGTGTGTCTTTGTTTTACCATCTAACACAAACTGTGCATTGCTTTGCCATGATTTATTTAAATTAGTGGACATGGCTCTTTGAGTGTTTTCCTCTATAATTCATGTGCATGGCCTTTTATTTTACTTACTTAAAGTAAATATGCAATCATAATGTTTTCCGTTAGAGATATTGATAATAATAAATTTTCTTGGATAGTTGGATGTGTTTTAGCTGCTAATTTAATGGAGATTACTATCTTTCTGTTTTTCTCCCCTATTTACTAGGCTAAGTATGCGCCTGCCGATACTGCCTCAGAGGAAGATAAGTGGTGTTGGGAGCAGAGTTCTGTTGATGTTGATGTTGGCACAGAGGATGTGGAAGGGATAGTGTTTTCTCAGAAAGGTTACTGGGTTGATGTCACTTCGTCACATGAGGTAGATGCTCGTTTGATTCAGCCAGATGGAGAGCCATTACCTCTGAAAATAAAGGTTGTTCTGACTTCTGAGCATACACCTGGTTGGAGTTTGTATGCCTACATTAAAATGTAACCCAGTATCATTATTAATTTTCCACTGCAGAAAGGATCGCAACGATTGTGTTTGGAGTCTCCAGGAATAAATACATTAGAGTTCGTCAACCCTTGCATTTTCTTTGGGAGCTCTTCTATCAACATGGATACAGCAAATCTGATGGTATAGTACTCTCTTTACTGGTTTGTTAAAGTGAGCTTGACTATGTTCTGCACTTCTGCTCAATTGCTGCCTGTACTCATTCTGTAAAATTAATTTGCATGTAGCCTGTCTATTTGAAAGGAGAGAAGTATCTCGTGAAAGGAAAATTAAATGTTGATCGGACCTCAGTGGCATCGCATGATCTTCCAGAGAGCATAGTTATTGATGTCCTTGACAATGGAAATAGTGTTGCTGATGGAACGATTGCCAAACTTCTACCTGATCTAAATGATGAAGCAAATGTTGCTGTTTATGAATATTCTATGTGGGTTAACTATGGGCAGAAAATTACTTTGATTCCAAGTGATCCAAGGTACTTCTCCGATTCTAATGCAGGTTTTTGTAGATAGGAATATGTTACTATAATCTAAAATTTCAGTTGCTTCTAAATTAGATTTGGGACACATCCTTGTTGACTTGTTCTTAATATAGTTTATTGTTTTTCTGGATCCTTTTGTACTAGCCATGAAAATAAAGAGTGCCGTGGTCTATAAATTTCATTTTCCACAAAGAGTCTCACACTCTCACCACTAAGATTTGCAAGGTTGAATCTGAGTTTTTATTTTTGCGTTGTTATCTAATGTTCTAGTGTGCCAGACTCCAGAAATCACCTGCCTTAATTTTGTTTTAATATGTGTTCTCTTCCAATGCAGCTATGTCCATGCAATCATATTGCTATTAGGTGGGAGTTGTGGGCTTGATTTTTATTTAGAATGGGTGTCATCAAAGTTAGTATGTGTGATGAATATATCATTATATCTATATTCTGAGAGACGCGTTTTGATATCAAGTGTTTGTGAAAACATCAGTTTGCCTAGGCAATAAGACTTTATAATCATGCTGTGTCTTTGTAGTGCTGAGTGTACTTTGAAAGTTTTGGCCAGGATTTAGTTTTTATAGTGGGTTTATTATACACCCATACATTAGATATGATGTAGGGTTAAAATTATGGTACTAATCTAGCTTGGACTTTTGAGGACCAATCATTATTCGGCCACATCTTTCTTTCTCTGTTTCTGTAATTTGCTTCTTCGAAATCACTCTGTTTCTGACAGGAGCTTATGCTTTCTTCTTCAGAACTTTGACTTCAACAACAGTTTCAAGTACAAATGGATTAAAGAAGATTTTGTTTTATCCTAGACAATATCAGGTGAACTGGGGTTTCTGTTTGAGTTTCTTTTGTTGCATTGCACACCCTTTGTATTCTAACCCACGTATCCTCTTCAGATCTCAGTGACACTAGATGGTTGCCAACCCTTGGTTCCTTCATTCATTGGTCGCTTGGGCCTCTACATTGAAGGGTCTGTTTCTCCCTCAATATCTGGTGTCAATATTAGGATTATTGCTACTGGAGACAGCCATAATGCTCCACTTAAGAAAGGAGACTTGGCTCTTGAAACTTCAACCGGAGCTGATGGAATTTTTGTAGGCGGCCCTTTGTATGATGATATAAGTTACACTATTGAAGCTTCAAAGGTTAGTTGTCTGGATTTTTATAACTCTGAGACACCATGTAATGAACACTCAAATGTCCTGTCTAAAGAAGTATCTGCATATGCCCTTTTGATATTGTATGTGTATTCCACAACCAAAAGAGCTTTTGTTGTTTCTTGCATTCACCCTCTGATGATTTTGTATGGTAGGAGCAAAAATAATGCTTACCAGTATCATTTTTCTTCTGTTTATTATATAGCTTGATGACAAGTTGGTTTCTGATTTTGCTGAGAATTTTTGTATCAATTTTACTTGTTTGGTTTCCTTTTCTTTTGTTTTTATTTTCAAGAATCAACTGTATAACTATTAATCCTTGTCATGACTCCTTGTCATGACTTTTGGGATAATAGTTTGTTGAAATCCCCCTTCTAGGATTTCTCTATGGTTTCTTAATAGACGTATTTATAATAAATTCCAATGGTTATTGGGTGTTCAATGACTTGAAAATTATGTCTCATGAGAATGACATCAACACTTGTGTTTGATAATTTGAGAAAAACGTAAGTTTTGGAGTTGCAAGTCTTAAAATAACTTCACACTGAGGAGTAGCTCGGCTATGAAAATAGAAGATGGCTACAGTTTGCCTTTCCCATTCATGAAGATACCTTTATGAACTGGAACGACTGGTTAATTTTAATTTTCAATTTTTTGAACTTCAAATATGCTTAAAGTTTTTGATGGTCTAGACACTTCATCATTTGGTTATCACTATCTCTTTCTCCCTCCCTTATTAATCTTGATAAGTGATGCTAAACATACAAAAAAAAAAAAATGAAAATGTAATTTTTAAGAAAAGAATTGAGAATGCAATGTTTTTCATGGTAACTAACTGATCACTATGGCGGGTTTGAGAGAGAAAAGATTGCATGGATGGAGTGTGGAAACAAGGGAAGCTTATACTTCAACGCTTTTTTCTATTGATTGAGGAGTGAGATTTGGAGTAGTGGTTCCACCTCCACCTTTGATCCTTGAGGTTAAAGGTTTGATTCCTCATACCAACCAATGAGTTCGGGAATTCCTTACCTCATACTAACAGAAAAGAGAGTTAATGTTATTGACCTATAAATTAATAAAGGAATTGTGAAGTAATATGGAGTGCCCAAAAATTTTGAGTGATATTTATTGCACAATGAAGCCAATATTGTGAACAAAATATTAATAGATAAAGTTTTGGCATTCTGTTGTGTGCTCATTGAACAATGTAGCTGTAAAAATAAGAATGTATTTCTGAAATGGTTGTTATGTATGTGGATCCCCACAATTATAACTGGAAAATATCAACAAGGAAACTCTTTTTTTTTAATGGAATCATTATTGTTGTTGCTTCAGCTCTCTGCTACTAGAAAGATGCTTTTTGTTTTTCATTGTATTTGATGACAGTCCCAATAATTAGATTATGCATTAACTGTGAATTAGTAATACATGCTACCTGGCTTGAGTTTCACATTCTGTTTCAAATTTCCCTTCAGGCTGGCTATCATCTAAAAGCTGTTGGGCCTCATTCCTTCTCTTGTCAGAAACTTGGGCAAATTTCTGTGCACCTAAATTCCAAAGATGTTACTGAAGAGCCTTTTCCTTCAGCTTTGTTGTCACTTAGTGGTGACGATGGCTACAGGAACAATTCCATAACAGGAGTTGGTGGACATTTTACATTCGAGAACTTATTCCCTGGCAGTTTCTATCTCCGTCCTTTGCTAAAGGTATTTCCTGTAGACATTGGTACTCGACCTTTTATCGCAGTCAATAAAATATGTCAATTTTGTCTTATGAGTAGTTGCTGTAGAATTTACATAACTTACGTTAAAAGACTTGAATGATCAGTTAAGTAAAAAGATCTGGTCGTCCAAATTAGCTTTTTTGTTATTGCTGTTCTCTTCTTGATTACTGCTTTTTTTCTTTGACACATTCAAGTTGTTCTGAGTTGATTGTGGTTTGGTTTTATTCTGGGATCAGTATTCAAACTCCATCTCAGATCTGTAGTATTCTTTCTCAATTGCTTTGTCTGATGAATAACTTCATCTCGCTGGGTGTCGGGGGTGTTTGAGATTGCAACAGGTCTGTGCTTGAACACCACCTAACCTGCATAGGCAACTTGTCATGACTGTTGGATACTGGTTTCTCGACCAGTTCATTCCTTCTTGAATGTCACAGAACTGAACCTAACTTTTTATGAGGTGTACGCTTTTGTAACTTTCTTCCTCAGTTTACTGAATAAAACATTACTTGCAGGAATATGCTTTCTCTCCTCGTGCACAGCCAATTGAACTTGGATCTGGAGAGTCTAAAGAAGTTTCCTTTGAAGCTACTCGTGTTGCTTACAGGTTTAGCGATATCTTTTATAGTTTTTATTTATTTATTTTAAATTATTTCACTGACCAATGGGGTTCTTCGTATTCATATTACATCGAAGTTCTATCTTTATGGAATATGAATTCTTGGTATTATTAACTATTCTACTCTAATGATTGCAAAATTAAGAGATGGTGATGTGGTGGGTGTGTTGTGAACTTGCACATTTGCATTGTATAACCTCTGGGGTCTAATTATTATTAAATAAGATTCATATAGACTCTGTCACTCTAAGTCAAGTGTTACTGTGTAATAGAAGAATTGAGTAATTGTTAGAAACTGAGTAAGGTAGGATTGTGAATTTGTGTGGATTAAAGAACTGGCATTTTTTGAAATTCTTCTTAAACACACACTTTTTGTATGCTGCATGGTGGAAAACTTTACCAAGATATATTTTGTTCTGTAAGGACATAGAAGGTTAAGGATTTTCATAATGGTTTATCGAAGATTGGACTATTTATCCCATTTTTGAGATGATGGTTATTCTATTGTATGGTTTGTGATTTTGGATTGGATTGCTGATCCTCTATATAAGATAATACCTAGGCTAAAGTGCTAAAACAAAAGGTCACACTCACGCTTAAGGCTCATGTCGCAGCAGGTTCTGAAGTACTGAATCTATGCAACCTTACAGTTTTACCTTTTTTCTTTTGTATAAAGAGACTTTTTCTAGGGTTCAAACCCATAACCCAGCAAATAACAAGTAGTCAATAGGCCATCTCACTTGACATAACCTTTTTACAAGATAACACTTCTATTATTATAGTCGAAGTTGTTTCTGTATGCCAGCCAATAAGGCCTGCATCACATATTCCATATTATGTTGGTTTTGCACTGATTACATCTCATCGATTTCTACTTAGACTATGTTGTTACGTGCATCTTCTTGTATCTAAAAGTTGTGCTTCCTACAGTGCTATGGGTATGATCACATTGTTGTCTGGTCAACCTAAGGAGGATATTTCAATTGAGGCACGAGCAGAATCAAAAGGGTATTACGAGGAAACGACTACTGATTCATCTGGATCCTATCGATTACGAGGACTTCTCCCAGACACTACCTACGTAGTCAAGGTAGCTAAAAAGAATGACCTATCCGGTACCGAAATTGAGCGTGCGTCGCCAGAATCAATAGCTGTGGAGGTAAATCTTGTGGTACCAACTTTTTTAGCAGAGCCCTTCACTGTGGTTGATTATGCTCATCTAAAGTTGATGTTATCGTCTCATTGATTTAGGGTGATATGCCGCAATTTTTAACTGGGATTTGAATAATTTAATCCCTTCCATAGTTTTATTTTTCTTTCGTTTGCAACCTTCCACGGACATATAATTTTTTCTCATTTGTTTTGTTGTTATAACTGTATTTGCCTCTAATCTGTGGGTATAATACAAGTGAATCTCCATATAGAAACTATTTGTTTTCTACTCTGAATCACAGTAATAAGCCTTTTCTAGTGCTTGGGTTTTTAGTGAATTTCTACTTGTACAGACATACAGCCATTGATGTGGATATGATTTGCACTATTTTTCCATAGGTTGGTTATGAGGACATCAAAGGCTTGGATTTTGTAGTCTTTGAAGAGCCTGAGATGACCATTCTGAGTTGTCATGTTGAAGGTGAAAGAAATGCAGAACTAGATTCACATCTTTGGGTGGAGGTTAAATCAGCTAGTGAACCATCAAAAGTCAAGACTTCCTTCCCCTTGCCACTATCACGCTTTTTCCAAGTTAAAGACTTGCCCAAGGGTAAGCACCTGGTACAGCTTCGATCTGGTCTCCCATTAAGCTCCCACAAATTTTCATCAGATGTTATTGAGGTTGACATGGAGAAGCATAGACAAATACATGTTGGTCCTCTCCGATACAGATTAGAAGAGGATATCCAAACACAGGTTGGTGTCAAGTTGTATTTAATCAAATTCTTAAGACCGTTTAGTTGCAATATCTTGGTTGGGAATCTTTTTACATAACTATTATTTCCCCCCTCACAGGAGTTAACAGTTGCCCCAGTTCTGCCTCTCGTAGTTGGAGTTTCAGTTACACTTCTTTTCATGTGCATGCCAAGGTAGTACAATTTCCACCTGTTGTCCCACTTTCTCCTTTTTCCTTTTGAGATTGGCTGATATACTTATCTGAGATTCAATCTCCAGTAATTTCTTCCTCTTCTTTTCCTGCTATTGTACAGATTAAAGGATCTAGTCTCAGGAATAGCCTTGTCGGGATCCAGTTCGACTGCAAAGAAAGAAGCAAGGAAGCCAGTTGTAAGAAAGAAGACATTTTAAAAGAACTCTTCTTTTTCATTGTCTTCGGACAGCAACTACAGTATACACGAGATAATGTTTCGGTTTGATGAAGGGAAGAGCGGATCAGCCCCAAGTTCGGGGGTAAAGAATGAACGCAGAGAAGCACTCAGGTATTCAAATTTGGCTTCTGTTTGCTGAAGACCTCAAAAGAAAATACTTAAGCTGGGACCTGCCAATACAATGAAATTTTCTTTCAATAGAACTAATTCTGGTAGTAGACATTCTTTGGTAACATAGTTCCTAGCAGCAATTTTGCCAGCAAGAGACCATAGAGGTTAAATGACACCACACCAAGATTGTAACCATAGTTTAATTGATGGTTTGAGTCAATCCATTGCATCGTGCGTCACCCTGTTGTCATGAATCTGCACCATTGTTTTTCCCTTGTGTGCTTGATATCAAAGTAGGCTGAATTATTGAATGCAATTGCTATGACGGAAACTTGTTCCCATTTTGGTGGTCTTGTGAACCATAATTGTATAGTTCCTTGGTGGCAGGGTTTTTGGCCCTTGAATATTTTTTAAAATAAGATTGAAGTTCTTGGGTTTTTTCTTTCTTTCTATTCCTTTTAATATGGATTTTCTCCTTTCTGTGTCTGATAATTGTTGCTCCGTATTTATCTTTGGCAGCGAATGGCTGGCTTGTTAAGTTGGCTTTGAATAGACTTGAGTAGTAGTTTAGTAATATTCTACGAATATGAGATTATGAGCATTCTTAAATACCTTTGAGCCAATGTAAACTTGTGATTACAAGGTGTGTATCAAAAGTTGTACCCTGTATAACAGGTTTTGATTTGAAACACTATAACAACAAATCCTTGGTCCCAAAATAATTTGGGTGAGATGATTTTTTTTCCTTTCTTAAAGTTTTTTTTTTTTTTTTAAATTATTATATACTCTCCCTTTTTTTAGATGCAATTTTTGAGTATTTTTGTGAGGGATAAAGTATTCAAAAATTGCATCTAAAAAAAATAGGGAGTATGTCATATCAATAAATATGTTGACATTTAAAATAAATACACACCAAATACGGAGGGGTATTAATAACAAAATTTCATACTATTTTTAAAGAACTAGATATCAAAAGTTATTCTACTTACAAAATCCCATATCTTTCACACGCATCCAAAAAAAAGTCTTTCCTGTTTTTATACACGCAAATAATAATTAATTAGAAGAAAAGACCCTTTTGACTATCAATGTCTGAACTAACTAACCTAAAAAAAAGCCACCCTTCATTCCTCCAAAATCAGATAACAAAAGCCCAACTCCCCCTTTGACTCTTTCTCACCTCACTTCACTCCCTCTCTCTCAACTTTCTCTCTCTACCTCTTTCTCTCTCCTCCCTTCCAACCTCATTTCTTATCTTCATCTTCCCCAAAATTTGTTTTTCTCTCTAAAAAAAAAAAAAAATGGCATCTTCGACTCCACCTCATTGCTCAATCACAGCCTCATCAAAACCCCACAACCCACCTCCTCACAAAACCCTTCACCACCATCACCACCACCACCACCACCACCCCCCTCACAACAACCCTCGTCGTTTCACCTCCCAAAAAGTGTCAGCTTCAAATCCTCTTTCTAACAACAATAAAGTTCCCACCTTTCTCTCTCCTCTTCACCCCCCTAAAAAACCCCACCTCTCTCCTGACTTCTCCGGCAAAAAATCCACCCGTTTTGTCTCTAAACTCAATTTTAATCGCCAAAGATCGAATCTTTCTAACCGACATTCCCCTGCTGCTGAGGATTTTTTGTTCGAATTTAATCAATTTTTGTTGAATGATCATCAGTTTGAGAATTTGTTGTTGGATTTTGAAGGTAAGCTCTTTGGGTCTGAGGATTATTGTTATTTGATTAGGGAGCTGGGAAACCGCGGCGACGGGGTGAAAGCTGGGGTTTGCTATGATTTTGCAGTTCAAAGGGAATGGAAGGTTAGTGAAAGAGGTAAATTAGCTAGTACTATGATTAGTGTAATGGGTAGATTAGGGAAAGTTGATTCTGCTAGAATTGTGTTTGATGATGCTGTTAATGGGGGTTATGGTAATACTGTTTATACTTATTCTGCTATGATTAGTGCTTATGGTAGAAGTGGGTTGTGTAATGAGGCTATTGGGGTTTTTGATATGATGAAGACTCATGGGTTGAAACCTAATTTAGTGTCTTATAATGCTGTTATTGATGCGTGTGCGAAAGCTGGTGTTAAATTTGAGGTTGTTAATGATATTTATGATGATATGTTGAATAATGGGGTTGATCCTGATAGGATTACGTTTAATTCGATGCTTGCTGTTTGTAAATGTGGGTTGTGGGAGGAGGCTGTGAGGTTGGTTACTGAGATGGGGGTTAGAGGGATTGATCAAGATGTTTTTACTTATAATACTTTGTTGGATGTTATTTGTAAAGTTGGGAAGATGGATTTGGCTTTTGATGTTATGGCTGAAATGACTGCTAAGAATGTTATGCCGAATGTTGTTACATATAGTACTGTTATTGATGGGTTTGCTAAGGCGGGGAGGTTAGAGGATGCTCTTGGTATGTTTGAGGAAATGAAGTGCTTGGGGATCACTCTTGATAGGGTTTGTTACAATGCAGCGTTGTCTATTATGCTTAAGCTAGGTAGGTTTAAGGATGCTCTTAATGTTTGCACGGAAATGGAGAGTTGTGGCATTAGGAAGGATGTGGTGACTTATAATGCATTGTTGGGTGGATTTGGTAAGCAAGGGAAGTACGATGAAGTTAAGCAGGTGTTTGAGCAGATGAAAAATGTACGTGTTTTGCCTAATGTTTTGACTTATTCTACACTGATTGATGTGTATTCAAAAGGAGGTCTGTACAAGGAAGCGATGGAGGTTTTTAGAGAGTTTAAGGGGGCTGGTTTGAAGGCTGATGTTGTTCTGTATAGTGGCATTATTGATACTTTATGCAAAAATGGGCTTCTAAAATCAGCTGTACTATTGCTTGATGAGATGACGAAGGAAGGAATTCGACCAAATGTAGTCACATACAACACTATTATCGATGCGTTTGGTCGATCTTCCAGAGAAGAGAACCTGGCTGATGCTGGTGAAACTTCGATGATGTTGGTTTGTAGTGCTGTTGCACAGGATATTGAAGGCAGTGAGGATAATAGAGTCATGAAAATCTTTGGGCAGCTAGCAGCTGAAAAGTCTCTTAGTGTCAGGGAACTCAATGAGAACAGGCAGGAGCTCCTGTGTATCTTAGGACTCTTCCAAAAGATGCATCAGCTCGAGATAAAACCAAATGTAGTGACCTTTTCAGCAATTTTAAATGCTTGCAGGTAGTACTCTCTTTTTTACTGGGACACCTTTTTTTCCTTCATATAAGCATTAAAGCTTCAGGTGAATGCAACTGAAGGGTGAGTTGCCATTCAACCGTGTATCAGATAGGCAACTGTAAGATGTATATCCAAATTGCTTGTGATGGGTGAGGTTATTTATTGCACCAAATTGCCGGAAAGAAGAATACTTCAGCTCTAAACTAATCTGCTGTTATTTTAAAGAAAAAGTTGTCAGAAAACACCTTTAAATTAGGTCATTTTGTGAAGTAACACCTTTAAAAACAAAACTTTTTTGTGAAATAGCACCTTTAAATTACCTTTAAAAAAAAAATAACACCTAAGTCAATGAAAATAGGTTTGGCTCTTTCATTTTCTGGTGAATTTGACTCCTTTAAATTGAATAGAAAAAACTGAATATCAGTGCAAGTGAAACACAAACACCAAATTTATTGAAGTATGAAGAATCAAATCTATTTTTGTTGATTTTTCCATTGGATTTAGGTGGAAAGGTGTTATTTTTAAATAAAAGATGATTTAAAGGTTTTATTTCACATAATGTTTTTTAAAGGTGTTACTTCACAAAATGACTTAATTTAAAGGTGTTTCTTGCTATGTTACTTGGACTCTCCCATAAGTTTCTGACACCGGTACGTGTCCAGGTGTCGGACATGGCATTTTTTTTGACAAAAAGGCATAATTTTGGTTCAAAATGAAGTGTCCAGGTGTCATACCAATGTCAAAGGATTGCATGTCCAACACCGGTACACTGAGGTGAAACGAAGAGTCCGAGTAACATAGGTTTCCTGACAATTTTTTCTATGTTTATTGTCACTGATGTGGTTGTTGCCTGATTTGTTATCTTGTATTCATGTTGGTCTCTGTCAGTCTGTCCTCATAAGGCCTTTGTAAAAGATAGGTTTTCTTTTTGCCACAAGTATTTGCCAAAAATTACTATTATTATAATATAAAGGTTTGAACACCTGAAGTGCCAGTATAATTATATAAGTTTCACTTTCTCCTATTAGGTTATACTGTTATAGCTATCATTTGTCCTGAGATGTAAGCATTTTTTTCTTATGAGGTTGCCTTGGCAAAGGACTACTATCTATGAAAGGACAAATTAAGGGTTTGATTTATTGCAGTTATTTTCTTTATCATAGATATGATGGTGAATGGTTTGCGTGGCATACTTTCTTCAGTTTTTTCTCCGCTGTAGATTTCTGCTTCATTTTTGCCTTACACAAGCTATTTTTTGATGTCCTTGACCTCTAAATTATAGTCATTAGGCTGACCAAGAATTGCTTAATGCAACCTACAGCCGTTGCAACTCCTTGGAAGATGCTTCTATGCTATTAGAAGAACTCCACCTCTTTGATGATCGAGTCTATGGTGTTGCTCATGGTCTGCTCACAGGATCTAGGGATATGGTTTGGCGACAAGCACTATCCTTGTTTGATGAAGTTAAGCAGTTGGATACGGCAACTGCATCTGCCTTCTACAATGCTCTAACTGATGTGTTATGGCATTTTGGTCAAGTAAGTTAATCTCTGGCTATGCATGTGGTGAAGTTCTGTTTTGGACCCTTAAAGATTAAGGAGTAATAGTTGTGTTTTTTGTGCTTCTAATTTCTGGTTGGATACCGGATGCAGAACAAAGTTTTTTGGCCTTTCTTTATTGTTTTCTTGGTAACATCTTCTTTTGATTGATGTCAACCTAACATGGATGCTTCCTTAAATTTCACATCCTCAGTCCTTTCCTTATTTTGATGCAAATACATGACTAACCAAATATTCTTCTTCCTTTGATTACGTTCATCATTTCTGCACTTTCATATTATGGACCTTTACTAGATTACGTGCATCATTTCTGCACTTTCATATTATGGATCTTTACTAGAATATGCAAATTTCTGACAATCTTTTTTTCACTTTTTGTTGAATCATCAGAAGCGGGGAGCGCAGTTAGTTGTGCTGGAAGGAAAAAACAGGAATGTTTGGGAAAATATATGGTCCACATCTTGCTTGGATTTGCACCTGATGTCTTCTGGCGCTGCCAGGGCCATGGTACATGCTTGGTTGCTAAGCATACGCTCTGTTGTATTAGAAGGACATGAGCTGCCAAAGCTTTTGAGGTACGTATTGCTGTATGCCTTTCTAATTGAAATCGACTACATTTTCTGTCTTCTATGCTATAAGCTTTACCGCAATTTATTTTTAATTTTTATTTGTGGGTTTGTGAGGGGGGCAGACGGAATGGGTAATGCAACACCCCTACTACAGTTATCTAATTAAAATTCTACTCAAACTACCGGCAACTTTTTTCACTTTAGTCACTGTGTTTATTGAAAACTAAACAGTCATCAGCAGAAACCGTCTAGAAAAAGAATATTTGCAAAGGGAAAAAAGTGAAAGAAATAATTTAACAATTTACAACCAGCAGCACACGAAGCTGTTTGTGTATGGACAGTTATTTCCTTATTATACCACATACTCCGCTATAGATTTAAAGATTCTGAAATTTCACGTGAGTAGCTCAGCAAGCTCCACTGCAGTATAGGAGAACTTTGCCAAAACTTTTCAGTTATAGATTTTATAAAAATGAAATGACCGCATGGATTATAGTGATGCAGTTATAAAACCACAATGGTTTATATATTGTAAATCAACTTCTCTTATCAACATATTGTTAATCTAGCTAGAGTACCTAACATATTGTTAGTTAAGCCCTCTTATGAAATGAGTGCTCTTTCTAAGAGTAGGCGTGGAGAGCTTTTTGCGGGGAAACTTGCAACCTTAGACAGCATTTGGTAACAGGATATATTGTCAGACAATAGTTGATAGTTTTTAAACTAACGGGGTTTGTTTTCCTGTTTTACAACTTTCTTACCAGTATTCTGACTGGATGGGGAAAACACAGCAAAGTTGTTGGTGACGGAGCACTGAAGCGAGCCATTGAGGGGCTGCTCAGTGGCATAGGGGCCCCATTTCATATGGCAGAGACTAACCTCGGGAGATTTATATCACAAGGGCCAGCTGTCAAGGCCTGGTTAAAGAAATCTGGAACCCTTCAGGTGCTGCTGCTCCAAGATGTTACGACTCAACCTGAAAACAGGCGAGTAAACCACAAGCCTAACTTGGAGCCCCTTCTTGTGTAGCTTAAATATCCATACATCATGTATCTGCTTCTGCCAATCCACATTTTGTCGTTTAACCAAGTTTACTTGGTCTAGTGGTAAGAGCTCGGCTTTGGATCTGAGAGGAATCACATGATTGACTTACACTAGGGGCTCTCGGCAGAACTCTGTATCTAGCCCTCAAGATTGATTATGGGGATTACTTGTGATTGGGCCTTGTGCCAGGCCCATGAATTACGCTCCCCAAACAAATTTGTGTTTATATCCTGTAATCTGTAAGTAATGTAATATATCTAGGTTTCGGCTGATGCTTTCACTCTCATCTTTTCGGTCCAGCTACAAATGTGGGCCAATTTTGTGATATGACCCATTTCATGTGGAAGCTGTAGCAACAGACTGATTTTGTGGTGACATGATTATCGACTATTCAGATTTTTTTGGAACTCCCTTGGAGCCATCAGTATGTAGTATGGTAGTATTGGCTTCTTTGGCCTTCAGAAATGGTCATCTTCAGACCTTATAATTTGTACTTACGATACAAAAAGGAAGAAGTGTAATTGAAATAGCTGTGTAATTGTATAATGTTTTATTTTATGCTTCATATTCTTCAATCTTCATTCACACAGTCAAATGACTCAAATCTTGTATTCTCTTGCTGTTGTAATGACAAGAAAGCGAAGCAGTGGCCTCCTTGTTCACTAGTTCACAACTTCATGTATGTGTAAAAACATTCTAGTTTTAATTTGAAGCAAGATACTCACTTCTCATTGCGGGTGTGTCTTTTAGCTATTTTTCTGTGAGTACCATGAACTAATTTGAAGTCACTGGATCTAATTGACTTGATTAAATTTGATCGGAGTTGATCGAACTCAACTTGAACCTATTGTAACTTTTTGTATACGGTGAAACTTGATCTGAAATTATTGGACTAGTTGAAACATGTTTCAATTTCGAACTTAAATTATAGGAACTTAATACATATCTGAAGCTAATCTGGATTAAAACTATTTTATTATAAGGCGAAGATAATACAATTTCTAAAGCTACATCTTTCTCGGTTGACATTCGTTCAACTTGGTAAAATTGCCAATAGAATTTGGCAAATTATTTTTGAATTTAATATCTCTTGTGAGCTTCAATGGTTAATCAATAGGGCTTCATTGTTGCTAATCATAGCAAAAATGAAGATTTTTAATTCACAATCATTAATGCACCTTTTATTTATTTTTGGATTAATGCTAATGCACCTTAGATAGGTTTACTATGTGTTGAAAGTCGATGTGCATCCAAAAATAACACATGTGACTATGTGAGTATCCACGAAAAATTAAACACTTAATGGACTACTCCACTTATTACCATATGAATTTAATGTGGATAAGCATTGTAATGTGTATTGTCTCTTAGTGACGGGCTATGTAACACAAAAAAGGTTAGAATTTGATATACGAGGAAGTGTAAGTACCCGAAAACAAGGAAACAGAGAACTATAACATATATAAAAATAAGATATTGCATAAATTGATGTAGATGGATTTTAATATAATTTACCAGATTTGATATAAGGTGATGCTGATTTGATACGGAGTGATGCAATTTTGACTTAGCCTTAGTATACATGTATGTCCTATATGTAACTTATAGTCCAAAAGCAAGCCTAAATCATTTAACTCATTTAGGGTAGCATTACTATATAAACTACTAAAACTCTTGTCAATCTCTCAATGTAGGATGTGATGGATTAATATGACCTTGATGCAAATTGTGCATATATTGGTGTAGATTAGTCTGACTCGTTTAACGGTCAGACTCGTCTGAACCAATACGGCAATACCTTTACGTGATATTAACGACACTCCAAAAATAAGTTTATTGCCATCTAAATTGACTTGGTGTTGAGAATAGAGAGAGTGACTAACACAAATTGTGTTTACGAACAATGGTCTAGGGATAGAAAAAACCTTATTAAAAGAGAAACATCATGTTCTTGACAAACAACAATTGTTGGTGAAGAGAGAGTTCATTTTAAGAGTGTATAGGCTCAACACTTTGGCATGATGATGAGACTTTTGCATTATTTATGTATTTGTGTTTTTACTTCTAAAATTTCATAAAGAGGAAAGATAACAATTTTTGTAGGATGAAATCGACTGTGAGACGTCTTGGTGTAACCTACTACAAGTGGTAAAAGAGCATAGCGAAAACAAGACAAAGCCAAGGAAAGCCACCCGAAACTGAAAGTTATAATTGATACTTTTTGGGAGAAAAAATTGCCAATTTTTTTTATAATGTGCCTCTATAGTCAAATCAGAGCCCCAAGCAGTTTTTCAAGGTTAAAAAGGTTATAAGACGAGTCTCGAAAGGGCGAAAACTATATTGTGCTTTATCTTTTTAAATTGTCTTGAGAGGGAGGATAATAAGTTTCTAGAGGCTGAAATCGAGTGTAAGTTATCTTGGGGTCACCAAAAACATATAAGAGAAATAAAGGGAGAAAACAGGGCGGATCCTGGAACAACCAGCCGGTAGCCGAAAACGAAGACCATAATTCATTGTTTTCAAAGGTACTGAGACCCCGAAAAAAATTGTCGAAAATTTTACATGATGTCCCCAAGGTCAAAAGAAGGCATAAGAAGGTCCTGGGATAATGAATAAGACAAGTGTGCCTTTTTTAGATTGGGAATCCTCTAAATAGAAAACATAACAAGTTTTTGGATGTTAAAAATAATCACGGGTCACCCCCAGGTTATCATAAGTAAGTGAGTGAAATTTGGGGAGGAAAATGAGACGAATCTTTGGTCTTAGGCCCTCCAAAAGCCGAAAACAAAGATTATAATTCATAGTTTTAGAGGTTTTAATTTGGATCCTGAAAAAAAAATTGCCAAACGTTTTTCATGGTGTTCCCAAGTTCAAATTTAAAGAGGGTCTCAAACAGCTTAATATGGTTTGAAAGGTCATAAGATGGTCCCATAATAAAGAAAAAAAATATAAGTTTTCCTTTTTTCGAAAATTCTCTAAAGAGAAAACATCACAAGTTTTAGATGCTAAACACAATCATGGGTCACCCTAAGATCATCAAAACTAAGTGAGTGAAATTTGGGGAGAAAACAGGATAGAGCTCCGGAGGGCACTCCGGCCAAAAGCTGAATGGATTTCGAAAAGAAATAGTGAACCTAAGATTTTACACGCTGATCCTCAAATCAAGGAATGCTCCTAGACATGCAGTTGAAATCAGCTACAAAGCTAATAACACGATATTGAGAGAGTAAGAAATACCTTTTTTTTTTGAGGTATTTTGTGGAATCGGGAAAAAATTGTAACTTGGGTATGTGAGTTGAGAAATGGAAGGATCGTAAATTGGGTACTTAGCTTTGTGGCGTTAGGAAACGCTTGTATGAAAGTCACACAATTTACGAGATGCTTCATTTAGCATCACAAGAAGTTTCCTCCTAGGCTCCTATGAAAAACATTTCCAGTTTTAAATTAAGTTCTATATATAAACGTTTCTGAAGAATTCCTTTAAGGGTTTTCACGTGTTTGCGTTTTTAAAACGTTAAAACTCTATATACTAAAAGTTTTTGTGTATAAAGTAGGGTGCCCTAAATTTAACATCATGTAGATTCCGCTTGAAACAAATGACTAAAATCCTGAGTACAGTTGAAACATATTATTCGTATTGCATTGGCAAATTAAATTGACATCTACTAATTGCATTTTTTAGACGATGGGGTACGTAACAAATTGACAAGGAAGTCATAGCTAGTATTTCTAGTAAATCTGATAATATTGTTAAACAACTACATCTTTTACCAACCAATTTTGTTTGCACATGACTAATCATCACTGTCAACGAGGCAAATCTTGCTAATCAATCGAATTGTTAATTGGTAGGGTTTAATAATAATTCCATTATTCCACAACTACATGCCATTAATTAATAGTACTCGTAAGAGCCAACATTGGATGAAATTAGGTAGGGTTATTACTTATTAACATGTACTCCGTAATTAACAACCCAAGTTTTTTCTCATAATCTTGCAACATTACATTGTGTTTTACCAAGAGATAAACATGAAAAAAAAAAAAAAAAAATACAGATCAAGTACTACGTATCATGAAGTACATTTATTCTATACAGATCGAGTGCTGCATGAAAAACTGCAAGTGGCCGGATTTAATCCTTTTCATTTGAGTAAAGTCGTTTACTTAACTAAATGACTGAACACAATTTAGCCATTAAGGGCATGTACCAAACAATCCCATGAACTTCACATTCATATTACTTAAGTTACCAATAATAGGGTGAAATATCAACATCCCAAAATCCAAAAGTGAAGATAGATTTTACAATAGAAAACATATAGTAGGAAATTAAACTACCCTAATTGATCAAAATTCTTACAATAATGTATGCAACAATGCTCAACTACTATACCAATTTTAACCCCAACAAAGTAGAACTACTAACCTAAGAAAGTAAAGTTTAAGCATTTAGTTAAAACTCTATTTAATGGTAACTATACTAGTTGTAGTAAATAACCAATTTAGTAAGTTACCACCCTAAAATTAGGAGAATACTTCGGTGGCCGTTTGAGAAAAGGCCACCAAAGTTCTATCAACCAAATACATAATTATATTTCTTATATTTTAGCTAAAGTAATTATAAAGGCATTTAAAAACATCATGTTATTTTTCAAAATATAAATTATACCAAATAAAATTTTTTAATATTTTTTTTGACAATAATTCCATAATATGGTTGTAAAAATAGATAATAATTAGAAATAATTTTTTAAAAATATAAAAAAATCATGAAAGTTTTTTTTTTTAT
>PYUH01000078.1:460358-477980 GCA_016808085.1 Suaeda aralocaspica
ACACCACCCCCCTCGCCCATCACCACTGTTTTTGGATGTTCCAAAACTCATCCCGGGTCCCCCCCCGGTTCTCATTCCGTAAGTGAGTGCCCTTGGGGCGGCCCCTGCGCCGCTCCTTTGGTCTTCGGCTCCCCCAGCGCCCCCCAAGCCTCCTTATAGTTTCGCGGTTTTCCTTGGCTTCTGCCCCCAACTTGCCCTCCACGTTTTTCCTGGTGTTCCCTCCGTCCCCTTTCCCGCGGGCTCCACCCGTTCATATGCGTTTGGCACAGGTCTCCGACTGGTCCCTCCTCCTCCAGCCACCCCCATCTACGTTTTCCTTTTTTCCGCCAATTCCTCTACAGAGAAAACATCACACGTTGTAGATGCTAAAAACCCACTCCCCTGGGTCCCCCCCTCCGACTCCTCCACCACTACGTGAGTGACATTTGGGGCGGCGCGGCCCTAGGCTCGCGCTCCCGGGCGGGCCCTCCGGCCCCCCGCTGCTGGCTTTCGCCCGCACCCTCGTGCCCCCCTCCGCGTTACACGCTGTCCTCCACCTCACCGCATGCTCCTAGAATTTGCGCGTTTGCCATCCGCCTCCCAACGCTTCTCACCCGAGATTGCGAGAGCGCGTCCGCGACATACCTTTGTTTTTGCGTTATTTTGTGGCCTCGGGAACCACAATTGTCACTTGCGGTGTATGTGAGTTGCGCAAATGGACGGCTGTAAAATTGGGTCCTTAGCTTGTGGGTTAGGGGCCCCGCTTGTCTGAAGTCCCCCCCCCTTACGGCGATGCTTATTTAGCCTCACACAGAAGTTTTTCTCATAGGTCTCTGACCAACCATTTCCGTTTCCCTTCAGTTCTCTCTACCCGTGTTGCCGCCTTCCTTCCGGGTTTTCCCGGTTTCGTTTTTCCACGTTCCAACCTCTATCTACTCCAAGTTTTTGTGTTCTACAAGTGGGTGCCCTAACTTGCACCCTCTGTCGCTTTCCCCGCTTGCAACCCCTGCCCTTCCCTCTGCGTTCCCGTTGAACCCCTTCTTATTTGCTGGCATTGGCCAAGTCACTTGGGCCCATTATTAATTGCATTGTTTCGCCGCTGGGGTCCGTCCCCCCTTGCCCCGGCAGTCATAGCTAGTATTTTCTCGTCCCTCTGCTCATATTGGTACACCACTACCTTCTTGACTAACCAATTTCGTTCTCCCCCCTGATCCTCTCATCCCACTGTACCGAGGAACTTTGACTACTCAATCGCCTTTGTTAAGTTGGTAGGGTACTCCATACTTCATTATCCACACTCACCTGCCCCTTCTTCCTAGTCCCGACGCGCCCCCTTGGATGCAAGTCGGTCGGGTTTATTAGTCTTCAATGTCATCCGTAATTCCCACCCCCAGTTTTTTCTCCTAATTGCAACATTCCCTTGTGTTCCCCCCGAGATCACCCTGCAAAACAAAAAACCCCCCCTACAGATCAAGTACCTCCGTCTCTGAAGACATTATTCTATCCAGATCGAGTGCTGCATGAAACACATGCAAGTGGCGGATTTAATCCTTTCATTGAGTAAAGTCGTTTACTAACTCATGCCACTGACCACAATTTAGCCATCAGTGGCATGTCTCCCCCCCATCCCCTGCACTTCCCCTTCCTCGTCCTTCCGTTCCCCTCATCGGGGTGCCCTTTTCTCAACCTCCCAAACTCCAAAAGTGAAGCTAGCCTTTTACCTCGAACACATATAGTAGGGCCCTTCACCTCCCCCTCCTGCTCCCCTTCTTACATAATGTATGCCCCCCCGGTCCACTATATACCCCATTTTACCCCCCCCACACAGTAGCACTCCTCCCCTCGCCGCCCGTACCGTTTCCGCATTTCGTTCCCACTCTATGTAATGGTAACCTATACAGTTGTAGTACATAACCCTTAGTTACGTTACCCTCCCCCTTCGGCGACTCCTTCCCGGTGGCCGTTTGAGGCCCCGGCCACCAAAGTTCATTCAACCAAATACATAATTATTTTGCTTATATTTTAGTTAACGGCCTTCTCCCGGTCCTTTTACCCCATCCTGTCTTTTCCCATATTCCATTTCCCAAATCCCATTTTTTCCCTTTTTTTTTGACTCCTACCTTCCACTCTGGTTGGTCGCCCCTCGCGACGTCGCCCTCCTTTTTTCCAAATCTCCACCCATCCCCCTGCCCGTTTTTTTTTTTTCTTCTCTAGCCTGATTGGCAAACGAATTACTTTTTACTCTATGGCCCTCCATATCCTTATCCTTCGCTATTTCCCCATCTTCTCCCTTTGTTGGGCCCGGTTTCAAACGGCCACCCAAGACTTTTCCCTCAAAGTAGCATATACGTGACCTTGGTCCTTCCTTTCCGGCCCGCCTCTGCCACATCCCTTACCCCCTCTTCTCCTAGGAGTTTGATTTCCTTTCCTCAGGGGGGGACCACGCCACGACTTTAATTAGGTAAATAAGACCCATTACAATTCATTCCGAACTCCCGCCCACACATTGACTCCACTGGAACCACTTCTTGGGCCACTTCCCCCCCCCCACCTACTACTTCCCTTCCTAATCCTCCCTAAGCTCCCTGCCCTTGCTGCTCCTTCCCTTTGGCTTTGTTTAATTTGCCCTTTCGCGCCATGGCCGCCGGTTAGGTTGCCTTCTTATCTAGCCTTTTGAATATCAACGTCCTCTAACGTTTGAAACCAACCTTGCGCTTGGGCGCCGTTCCGCTCTTTCCTTCTTTTGACATTCCCCCCCATTCTTCCCACCCATAACTTTCGTTCCGCACATTCGTAGTGTACAGGTCATCACTCTCGGCACCGTTCTCTTTTACCGTTTCCTTATTGGGGCTTCCTTTTCAACGTTGGCCATATCGCCATCTACGCATCATTTTGTCTTGCTATTCCACCCCTTACTCCTCGTGTTTCCTTTTGGTTGTCTAGTCCGCACTGGTTGTTGTATGCCAATACATTCAACCAATTCGCTATCTACATTTTTCTAGCATGTCTGGCTTGTGATGACTTTTTAAGTCCTATGCGCTCCTTGTACAATTTCTTATACTCTGTGCTTCCCCCACTTCAACGGTCTCAGACTGTCCCCCCCGCCCTCTGACCCTTTGTCCCTCGTTGATCGAGACAGGCCACCCAAAAAGGAAGTACTTCCCCTATGCCTTTCCCCTGGCTACCTTGGTAGTTTGTTCGATTGCCTTTACGATGGACTGGCCATCTCCTGGGTTTCGCCTTAGTTTTGAGGCGAAATTACAAAAATAACACGCATTCCACTCATAATTTCTGAAGGTTTTCCATTATCCACGTTAATACTCTCTCCCGTACGTAGGATTATTAAACAATTAATTGATTAGATATCTTCCTCCAACCCTGCCAAATAGAACTCGCCACATCTAACCTTTTACTCCTCACTATCTTTAATTTTGGTGTATACAATTTTCAACAGCCTGCTTCAATTTTTTTATTTTCAAACTTCGACTAGCTTTTGTTTCCTTCATCCTTGGTCTCCATAGTTCGATTCTGTTTGTCATATGATGAGAGTGAATTCCACTTACCCAGGTGTCTATTTGGCTGGTCGTCCTTCCTTTCTCGCGATTCGGGTGGGGTCTCGTTTCCCCGCTTTCCTGATCTCTATTCTCGGGATCGATTTGCGCACCCCGTCGCTGTTATCACTTTGTGCTCCTCTCTCCCCCCTCCCTACCTACATCCCCCCTCCCTTCCTCCCCCCCCTCAATCCCCGTTCCTCCCCTACTCCTGTATTCCAGCGTCTGCTCTCATCCACGCCCCCTTGGTGCGGCGCTCCAACGTCCCCCCTCTCGCCCCGCGGACCGCTAGTTTTGTTCCGCTCTCCTCTCACACTCAATTGGATCATTCACGTTCCTTCTCCTTTGTCCTTTTGCGACATTCACATGGTACCTCGTTTGGCATGTTGCCTGCCTGCCTCCCCACCCCACTCCCCCATGCCCCGCCTACTCCCACTTTTCTACTAATCTTTCTTCGTACAAACACTCTGTCCGGCTAGCTTTCGGTTAGCCGCCTCTGTATCCCCTCTTCCGCTCCTTGGCCTCCGACCTCAGCTTCTTTCCTCGCCTCAGCTCCCCCACCCGTTACCCCATGTGACGCAACCTCCCGTCATTTTCCTTCAATCAATTAC
The DNA here is from genome assembly GCA_016808085.1 of Suaeda aralocaspica. Taxonomy (NCBI): domain Eukaryota; kingdom Viridiplantae; phylum Streptophyta; class Magnoliopsida; order Caryophyllales; family Amaranthaceae; genus Suaeda; species Suaeda aralocaspica. The sequence goes on from PYUH01000078.1 coordinate 464,500, forward strand.
AATGGGCTTGTTCCTCCTTTGTTAGTTGGTCCTCCCAATATCTCCCACAGCGGAGTAGGTACGTGTTTGTTTACCGACATGATATTGTTTCAAAGGCTTATTGACGTTATTGACCGTGGCCTGGTGATGGTTAATGCTATCCTATTGGGCTCTCATTTGTACTATTAGATTTCTCTGAACCTTCATCTTAACCAAATAAAAGCTTTATGGTGGTATTAAAATTTGTTCCCCCTGTCCCCTTGGTCCATCCTGGGATTGCCTTTAGTTGATTTGTATTCTAAGTAGTATAATTTGTTTTATGTAATTATTAAATTTGTATTTTCAATATGTATTGTACATGTTTCATCTGTAATTTCGCAGTTATATTGGTTTTATGTAATTTTAAAGTATTGTAAATTAGCGTTCAGTATGATATCCCGTATCTGCATACAAAGGTATATTTTAATTGGTATGCTAGTATATTTCTTTTATCTATACAAACTACATATTGTATCAAAAAAAAAAAACTAAGATTTTAAATTATAGGTTGCGCATTTGTATTGTTGACCATTTTGACTTTGGTGGACATATTTGTAAATGTCCCCCCAAAGCAGTTCTTTCCCTAACAAACAAACATAGTATAATGACTTTAAGTGCTATGTCCCAAAACTCAACTTCACTATGAAGTTGAACTACGGAGTGTATTTTTGTATTTGTTGTTTTAAATTTGGAGTGGACATGTTATTAAAAATGACCACCAAAGGGAAATTATCGTTTTTTTGCCTTTTCCTTTTGCGAACGTTTTTTTTTTTTTTAGTAAAAAAATACGCTCTTGCTTGATAAGACCCGCTGCTTCCTACAGCCTATAGTCTTTTTTTTTTTTTTTTTTTTTTTTTTTTTTTTTTTTCAAGCATACGAGTACTATACTACATTACTGATTACTACATTTATTTCTGGAACAATAATCACAATCGCATCATTGTCATGACATTGACACATGCATGCGTCAAATACAATTATTTAATGTTTTTGAGATTGTGCAACGCTCAAATTTCCAAAGTTACATATGAAAATGAAGATTTATGTACCTTTGATATTTCACAAGAATTTGTTCATGAAATCTAATTAGACGTTAATTAACATGCAATATTTCATGTCATGCATTATACGAGTAAGTGTATGTAAGTGCATAGTATTTTCTACTGTAGTAGATAGTTCACTGGTGAGTGGATAGAAATTTGGTGGTAGGTAATATTTCTTAATTAAAATTAATTAAAATAAGCACCGGCTATTAAATGTTTTGGTATACCCAATTCAAGGTCAAATAACTTTGACAATTTATCATTGCCTGTTTTCCGCACACATTACCACGACGTATGCATTTTTGTGAGTGTACTAAGTAATACTACTCCTAAGTGGGGTTAGTGTGTCGTTTTCCAAGCCCTAATTTCACTATAAATAGGTCATGAGTTCACTAACTATGATATACAAACCAAGCTACAAGAGTAGTACGTACTTTTGAGTGGAAAAAATAGAGAGTTGAAAGGTAATAATTTAATGGGGAAGTTTGTGAGAGTTTTAGGGATTTCATTTCTTGTCTTATCACTTGTGGTAGTGTTTGTAGGGTTAGCTGAAGGAAGGCAGTTAGAGGAGAAATACAATGTGGATAATAAGGATGGTTGTGAGGAAGGTGGAATAGGAGGAGGTGGTTATGGTGGAGGCATTGGAGGGGGTAAAGGTGGAGGGTATGGAGGTGGTGTAGGAGGAAGCACTGGAGGGGGTGGTTATGGTGGTGGTGCAGGAGGTGGTAAAGGTGGGGGCTATGGAGGTGGTGTAGGAGGAGGTGCAGGAGGTGGTAAAGGCGGAGGTTATGGAGGTGGTGCAGGAGGGGGTAGTGTAGGTGGTGGTCATGGAAGCTCTGGTGCTGGAGGTGCCTATGGGGGAGGACATGGCGTTGGTGTCGGAGGAGGTATTGGAGGAGGACATGGTGGCGGTGTTGGAGGAGGTGCTGGAAGTGGCCATGAAGGTGGTGGTGTAGGAGGTGGTTACGGAGGAGGACATGGCGGCAGCGTTGGAGGAGGCGTTGGAGGTGGCCATGAAGGTGGTGGGTATGGAGGAGGACATGGTGGCGGAGCTGGAGGAGGTGTTGGAGGGGGTCATGAAGGTGGAGGTATAGGAGGTGGTTACGGAGGAGGACAAGGTGGCGGTGCTGGAGGAGGTGTTGGAGGAGGACATGAAGGTGGTGGTGTAGGAGGTGGTTACGGAGGAGAACATGGTGGCGGTGCTGGAGGAGGTGTTGGAGGAGGACATAAAGGTGGTGTAGGAGGTGGATATGGAAAGGGTGGAGGTGTTGGAGGCGGAGTTGGTGGTGGACATGGAGGTGGTGTTGGAGGAGGAATTGGAGGTGGCCATGGAGGTGGAATCGGTAGCGGTTATGGAGGAGGACATGGAGGTGGAGTAGGAGGAGGAGCCGGTGGATATGGCCATGGAGGTGGTGTAGGAGGAGGTGCAGGTGGTGGCTATGGAGGCGGCTATGGAGGAGGACATGGCGGAGGCGGCTTTGGAGGAGGAGCTGGCGGTGGCTATGGTGGAGGAGCTGGAGGTGGATATGGTGGCGGCCATGGAGGTGGTGGCTACTAAGGTGGTGCAACCGAGCTAGCATTCATGAGGTTGAGAAGGTTACGTTGCAAGCTAAGACTTGCAACAATATGCATGCAATAATGATTGATCCGTTTACTATTAGGTCATAGTAGCTAGTTAATTAGGTATAGTATAAGCCATGCATGGCATGTGCATGCACATGCAGGCTATCTAGAGTTCGTAATTGGCCTGCGTAAGACTTTGAAGTTTAGGTAAGGAAATAAGATCATCTATGGTATCTTTTTAGTTTCTTCCATAAATGTTGCTTGCTTTAATTTACAATTGAAAATCATAGAATATGTTGAGCTTTTGTACTCATGCATTTATATATCTATCAATATCTATCATTGTGCACCTTTTTCTTTAATTTCTGCTCATTGCCTTGTCATTGTTGTTTTAATATATCTATATATTTATTATTGCGCCTAGCTAGCTAGTAGCCAATGACATCGATCAAAGATTTTACATGCAATAATGCAACTTAAATGAGTAATAACTAGCTTTCATACCTGCAACAACATCGTGTTAAAATTTAATAAAGGTATATATATAGTGTATAAAACTAGCTCGATCATATATATGAACTTCAACCTTCACTATAGGTTTTTGATAACTAAGTTGAACTTCTGATATAAAAGTATTAATTAGTGCTAGCATGACAAGGTCGATCATAAGTTTTAGGATGGTTATTTGTTTGTGTGGCATGTTCGGGGGCCAATAACAGATCAGTGAGCCCTTAGAATATATAACAATAGTGTATTGAACTTTTTGTTGAGAAACAACAATTAACTTTAATTTTCAGTGCCAGCGACAAGTCGAAGGGCAGTGAAACCATTGAGCTACGCCTACGTACGTGTTTTGAAACTCCTTTATGTATATATCAAACTCTAAAAAGTATTTTTTGTTGTTGTTGTTGAAAAACACAATTGACTTTGCCTACTACTTTTTGCCAAAAGGCATTGATTGGATTCACCAACTTATATACTAAGTTGCACTGAGTCGGGGGTGTGATAAATAACGAATACAATTAAACACGAAGACTGAAAATGACAAATCTTAAAAGAATAATGTTAATGTATATGACCAATTATAACATAAAGAATTGGAATTATTTCCATTATGGAAACAACCGGTATATAAAGAGTATTATTTTGTTGCCGATCTACAATCTACATTTGCTGGGTAGTTTTTTGATTCATTCATATTCTACTATATGTCTATATATTTTTTGATTGTCAATTAGTGTGTTATCAATAATTATTTTATATAAATTTCTTTTATCCTATCTGTTATAGTAGTAGACTAGTAGCTAATAACTATTAGCAATTCTCTTATAAAAAAATAACAATTCGAGCATTTTGTGAGTATAAAATGCTTTATTACCGACCAAAAAAATAAATAAAGTGTTTTTTGACGCATTATTCAGTGTCTTTAGTATATAAATAATAAAAGCCTGGATATTATAACAACNCTTGCTTTAATTTACAATTGAAAATCATAGAATATGTTGAGCTTTTGTACTCATGCATTTATATATCTATCAATATCTATCATTGTGCACCTTTTTCTTTAATTTCTGCTCATTGCCTTGTCATTGTTGTTTTAATATATCTATATATTTATTATTGCGCCTAGCTAGCTAGTAGCCAATGACATCGATCAAAGATTTTACATGCAATAATGCAACTTAAATGAGTAATAACTAGCTTTCATACCTGCAACAACATCGTGTTAAAATTTAATAAAGGTATATATATAGTGTATAAAACTAGCTCGATCATATATATGAACTTCAACCTTCACTATAGGTTTTTGATAACTAAGTTGAACTTCTGATATAAAAGTATTAATTAGTGCTAGCATGACAAGGTCGATCATAAGTTTTAGGATGGTTATTTGTTTGTGTGGCATGTTCGGGGGCCAATAACAGATCAGTGAGCCCTTAGAATATATAACAATAGTGTATTGAACTTTTTGTTGAGAAACAACAATTAACTTTAATTTTCAGTGCCAGCGACAAGTCGAAGGGCAGTGAAACCATTGAGCTACGCCTACGTACGTGTTTTGAAACTCCTTTATGTATATATCAAACTCTAAAAAGTATTTTTTGTTGTTGTTGTTGAAAAACACAATTGACTTTGCCTACTACTTTTTGCCAAAAGGCATTGATTGGATTCACCAACTTATATACTAAGTTGCACTGAGTCGGGGGTGTGATAAATAACGAATACAATTAAACACGAAGACTGAAAATGACAAATCTTAAAAGAATAATGTTAATGTATATGACCAATTATAACATAAAGAATTGGAATTATTTCCATTATGGAAACAACCGGTATATAAAGAGTATTATTTTGTTGCCGATCTACAATCTACATTTGCTGGGTAGTTTTTTGATTCATTCATATTCTACTATATGTCTATATATTTTTTGATTGTCAATTAGTGTGTTATCAATAATTATTTTATATAAATTTCTTTTATCCTATCTGTTATAGTAGTAGACTAGTAGCTAATAACTATTAGCAATTCTCTTATAAAAAAATAACAATTCGAGCATTTTGTGAGTATAAAATGCTTTATTACCGACCAAAAAAATAAATAAAGTGTTTTTTGACGCATTATTCAGTGTCTTTAGTATATAAATAATAAAAGCCTGGATATTATAACAACAAGCTGGAATAGCTCAGCTGGTTAGAGCGTGTGGCTGTTAACCACAAGGTCGGAGGTTCGAACCCTCCTTCTAGCGTTTTTTTAACATTTTTTCCCTCCCTTTGGTTTTAAACATTAACTCCTGTTGACATTATTTTTTACTTTACTGTATAAAAATTAAAAACTGACAATATATGTAAATTCGGCACGAAATTAACCCGTTATTAGCGAGTTTGGGTCAAGGACACGAATTTAATATATGTAAATTCGGCACGAAATTAACCCGTTATTAACGAGTTTGGGTCAAAGGCACAAAATTAACCCGTTATTAGAGAGTTCGGGTCAAGGGTATGGATCCATTTAAGTGCATGGGTTGGCACGACACGACCCATTTATTAAACAGGTCGATTAGGGTTGGAGTGGTTCAAGGCGTGAAAATGACACAAAACAACACCATTTACGGGGATCTAATTTCACTACACTTGCTAATCTGCTATTTAACTTGCTAATTAGCTAATATATGGGCACTGAGTAATATATTCTTTTTATTTATATTTCAAAACAGAGTGAAAAGAGTGCTACACAACACACTCCGTAGTTCCTTGACGACTTACATACATAAGCCTACTACAAACGAAAAGGGTTGAAAGAAAGAGGTAACCTAAGGAAGCTGATTAAGCTAGCTAATTAATTAAAACAAAAAACGAAAGTAGATTAGTGAACGACAACATCACTAATCTTACAACCGAGCAAATTTATTTTTATTCACCTAACATAAAGCCGTAGACTGGTACGAACGTACCAGTACCCTACGTTATCTTTGTTGATTTCAGAATAATCCAGTTAGCTCCAAGAAGGAAGCTAGTAGAGTCGGGCGGATCGACATGTTGGTGTCGTACTGCCCGCCTCTGCGGCCTTGGCGTCTGTCCTGCTCCCTTTGGTATTCCCTCTTGCATTCAGTTTGACATCGGTAACCTCTTTGTTGTTGCCTACACTCTTCTTGGCATTGCTGGAGGCGTTCTGAGGGGTGTCGACGACGACGACGGTCTTCTACGTCCTCATCCTCGTATTGTCCTCCTTGGCGTCTCTGCTGCTGCTGCTCTTGTTGGTATTGCCTTTGGCACTCGGTTTGGCATCTGTAACCGCCTTCTTGTTGTTGGCAACTTTGTTGGCATTCGTCAAAGTGTTTCTGTGGGTCACGGCTACGGTTATCAAGTTCCTCATCTTCGTCCTCGTATTGTTCTCCACGGCGGCCTTGGCGTCCACCTCGTTGACCTCTTTGTCGCCTATATTAGTAGTATTGAATTATATAGATATTGAGTTTGGATTTTGATCAATCAATAGAGTTCACATGGAGTAATAACCATTTGTTTTGTTTTTTTTTTGTTTTTTTTTTTTATGCAGAGGAGCCACGGGGGCAATACAAATTACAAATAGGGGAGGGGGAGTCGAACTTGTGACCTATTGTATAGGCCCTCAATCTTAACCACTAGGCCAAGATATCATTGGTAGTAATAACCATTTGTTAACACAACGCAATTGCACATGTATTTATAACTAAAATTTCATTTATTCCCATCAAAATGTAATGTAGAAGTCCAAATGTGTACAATCAATGTACCAGACGACGCATGCCTAGTATGATATTATCTATAAGGCAATATAATAAATATTATAAAAGACTAACACACATTAACAATATATTCATATATATGTGTACAAATACTACAGATACTATGCATATATGTACTATATATTAGTGTTTGAATATATTTCATATACTACTATACCCTTTAAAATTATATATAACTATTATATTCAAGTATTAGATGCAAAGTTTGCATCCTAACAACTAAATACTTAGAATTGTCTGTACCGAACTACCATGACACTCGCTTTTATTAATGGTTGGCAATTTAGTATCACTTGTCATATTCTTTTTAAATTTAAAAATAAAAAGTACTTATCCCGTATAATCATATATATGAATCTTAATTTAGGGATATATTAATTTATGGTACAATAAATTTAGGTAGTACGTATATAATGCTCCTTAGCAAGCCAAATATGTCCCACGATGTAATTTAGACTCCGTTTAGTAGGACGTAATTAAAATCGTTTTCTCTATTTAATTTTACATTGTTTGAATTAGAGTAAAATAATAAAATGTAAAACTTGGGATGGAAAACCATTTTCCACCATGTGGAAAACATTTTCTCTCATGGGAGAAAAACCATTTTCCATTACACTCGATATTAAAGGAAACGTTTTTCAAACCAATTGAAATAATTGATTTTTCATTCAACCAAACAATAGAAAATGCTTAAAATATAAAAACAATTTACATGCAACCAAACAACAAAAATTTATCATGAAAATGAGTTTTCTAATGTAAAAGGTTTTTCATAGAAAACTATTTTCATCCGAAAATGTTTTACACCCTACCAAACGGATCCTTAGTAAAACCAAACGGATCCTTAGTAAAATAACTTAATAAATTGCCCATATAACGAGTCAAAGCTTGTTATACCATAATTGTGTACCACAAATGTGTGCCACCAAATTTAATTGGTCGACCTCATAAATATAAAAATAATACTCTTTTGCATCAAAAAAATGAGGTGGACCAATGATATATAATCGCTCAGTACATAAGGATGGTACCGGAGATATTTCCCATATAACTACTCTAGAAGAATCAATTCCAATGGACATACCTGTATTGTTGCTTGCACACTTGTTGGCATTCGTAGTCACTTTGGCCTTGACGTTCCTCGCACTTACGCTGGCATTCCTCAAATCGTCGTAGTGGCTGATCACGTTCATAACGGTACTCAATCTCTACGATCTCGTCCTCGTCGTTGCTCCTCCTCCATCTTCGCTCTCTCTTATAACAGCCTTCGACACAATCGAGCTGCTGCTCGCGTCTACCCTCCTGCCTTTGGCACTTCTCAAAGCACGCAGTCAGCTCAGGTGACTGCTCCTGCTCCTGCTCACGCTCTCTCCGTTGGTTGGTCTCTCGATTTTGCTCTTTTGGAACGTAACACTCTGCAACACACTTGAAGTACTCTCGTTCGCCTTCCTGATACTGGCAATCATCAATACACTCACTTCTATCACCCCGTGAGTTGATCATTGAGGCGATCAACCCACGGTGGTTGTTGTAGTGGCTTCTTCTGTCTCTTCGCGGCTCATCTTGTTTGTGACATTTTTCAAGGCACTCGTACTGCTGCCCTGGCTTTTCGTGCTTAACGTAGCACTGCTGATAACACTCGATTAGCTGCCCAGGGTCTTCCTCTCGCCGTGGGTTGGGATTGCGTATAGCGAATGTCGACGCTACGCAAACCGAAAGCAGCACAAATATGAGAGGTAACGACTTCATCGCTAACTATTTTTGTTGGTTATAGTGTTTGGTTTTGAATTGAATGATGAGCGAAATGAAAGGGGTATTTATAGCGAGAGTGACATGTGGTACTACACTTAGGCATGCAGTGTGAGTATGTGACGAGTTGCCGCATGCAAGGCATGAGTAATAAATTTGAATGTATTGTAAATTAAAATTATAAAATGGAAACTTAACAGGCGTCAAATATATTTTGATGAGTTCAATCGCATGGTTAACAAGTGTTTTGGAGTTTGGGATTCGAATAACACGTTAGTTTGGCATTTTTTGAGTTCGTACATGTTCATTAACACTTTGTTGATTTGTATGCATCTGCTATTTCCAAAGTGAAAGAATATAATAATTGATCAAGTGTTTTTTTGATGAAACAATAACTTATTCTTATAAATTAGCCAGAGGTTGCATGTACTATCAGTAGGGATGGTCATTGGACGGGTCTGGCTAGACCCTGATTTTGGGGTATGGATTTAGATCCGCTCCCAGATCTAATGGGTCTAAAAATTTTGGATCCTTACATAGATCCTGTGGGTTTGGTGGGTCTAGTGAGTCTAGCAAGTCTATGAATGAGTCAAAGTTATATAGAAGTTATTGCAACAAAATTAAATCGTATTATTTTTAATTAACTTATCTAGTGAATACAATTACGAGATAAGATTAAATTAGCCTAGACCAAAATGAGTTCGAATAAACCAGATTAATTACATACGAGTTTAGATTAGTTACATACGAGGTCATATATAAGATAATTTTATATTAATTACATACAAGAACATTAAAGATTGTTTACTTGTTTATATTATATTATATTATAGTATATTATATTATATTATATTATATTATATATATATATATTAAAATAAAAGTTAATAGGTTCATGGGGCGTGTTTGGAGTGGGTTTGGGTCCAATTGTTGAGACTCAAACCCATTTAATTAACCCTAGACCCAGGTCCGTCCCATACCCATTGGGTCTCAAAAGGTTGGACCCAAGAACCTTATACATGGGGCTGGTCCACTGGGGCGGGTCCTAGATCCATGACCATCCCTAACTATCAGCTCATATAGAGCTTCTTAAACATTGTGCAACATTTAGACTGATTTGACTAATTAAGGCTATGTTTCTCAATGTATTTCAGCTACCTTAGATGATTCGATGCTAGAATTTTAAAACACTTTGAATAATTAGAATTTAGAAGTGTTTGTGCAATGAACTTAATAAAATTTAAGTTCAAATTTGACTGAAATTGAGTTGGTATTAAAAGTAACAACTCAAAAATAGGTGTTGAAATTAAATGATAAGCTACCTTATTAGTTCAGCTTACCTAATCAATTCAGCTTACTTATCAGTTTTACTTTCATTTCAACAAGTATTGTTAAATATAGCATGAGTGTTCAAGTATTTTACTACGTATGTATTTAATTAGTCATAAATTTTGCACCTTTGGTCCTACTCATAACTCTTAAATCTATAACTCTAGCTAGACATAACCTTGAATACTTCATACTTGGTGCCTTATTATTGCCTTCCTTATGTTTTTAATAGGAATTTGGGAGGTTTAATTAATACTATTTTTAGATAACAATTTTGAAGGGAAAAGGCACGAAGAAGAAATAGGAGGGAAGAAAGGAGAAAGAAAGTGACGAGGGAGAGGGGAGCTCCAATACTTTTTCTTCCAAACCTGTCTAGTTTTCGAGGAATAGTGTATATGAAAAGAGTTGATTAGGAAAAATGAATCACTCCCTCTCCCTCCCTTCCTTCCCTCAACTAATTATCTAAACAATGGAGCTAGTCCCCCTTCCTTTGTCTTCTCTCCAATTCTTTGTAACCAAACAATGCATAGGGCTTTGACGCTTTGGTTATCTTCACTTAGCTTATGTATAATAAGTAAATATTAGGAAAATTTTATTTTTATGGGAACATTCCTGCCCTAGCTTTTGGATTGGAAGCCTACGTCAGGGTGTACCAAAATATCAAAAGAGCAGAGTCTCGTCAAAACGACACCTGGTCAGTGGAGTTTGTGACGGTTTTGTGGTGGATTTGGAGATAGAGGAATTCAACTATCTATGGCCAAAATGAACGTATTCCTGCTGATGTTAATGTATTCTTACAAGCTCGGATAATTGAAGCAAAAAGGGCCTTTAAGAGTGACATTTATAACAACCCGAGAAGTGGAGTAGTTCCAAGCACTATATATATTCGATGGCAACCACCACCTACAATTATTATGCGCTGAATAGTGATGGTGCAGTAAGGGGAACTTCAGGACACGCAGGTGGGGGTGGACTGATTCGAGATCACTTTGGTGCCTACTCTTTTGGGTTCTCTGCCAAATTTGGATTTAGCAATGCCTTCAAATGGACAACAAAGCATGTGTCTCAAGGCTTAAGAATGAGACTCCCTACGATGGATTTGCTTTCACCTAAACAACCATTGTCGAGAACTACTACGAGACACTAGCTGGGAAGTTGAGCTCATACATGTTTATCGAGAAAGTAACCGAGTTGCAGACTAGCTAGCGAACCGAGGAGTGGATCAACAGGAGCGTGTTAGCATATGGCATGGACTACCGAGGGAACTCCGTTCTATAATTAGTTGAGGGGCACAAGTAGAAAAAAAAAAAAGTTATGGGCACACCTTAAAAAAATAAAAACCTCAAAAACATGACTTAATTAGAAAAAACAAACAAACAAAAAAAAAAGTTTTTCTAAGATGTACCCATGAGTTTTTGTATTTTCTAAGTTGTACCCAGTGTTTTTCAAAATTCTTAGTAGTACCCTTGAGCTAACCAATATCATTAAGTTGTGCCCTTTTTAGGAAATTTCATATTACAAATTTGGTTAGTTTCCTTCAATCATGCTCTTTTGAAGTTTCCGAAATGATAAATCTAAATATTTATTACAATAAAAAAATTAATTAAAATAAAAACAACAAAAATTTTCAATGGAACTTTAATTTAAAAGGGCACAACTTAAAAAATTAGGTGAGTTTAAGGGTACAATGGAGAATTTTAAAAAATATTGGATATAACTTGAAAAACGTAAAAACTCATTAGTACACCCTAGAAAAACCCAATAAAAAAAATAAAAAAATAAAAAAAAACTGTAATAGACCCCTTTTTTTTCCATGTTAAACCCCTCCTTATTTTTGTGTAAAGTGTAAACCTTCAACTTTCTCATTTGCTTCTACTCTCCATTACAGAAGTTCCACTCACATAGTCACATCTTCAATCATCGTTTTTCTGCAAAATTAAGGTTCACTTTAGCATTTATTTTAATTTTTATGTGTTTAATTTCGTTTAAACTTCGAAAATTTTATATGCATAAATGGCATTTACAAGTTAATAGGTATATATTCTGCTCTTAATTGCTTCTTCTTCAATTGATTACCTTTTCTTTTTTCTTTTCTTTTTTTTTTTTTTTTTTAGTATTTCCTGCTGCATGTATATGTGTATTTCCTTATCAACATAAGCTCGGATAATTGAAGAAAAAGGCCTTTAAGAGTGACATTTATAACAACACCGAGAAGTGGAGTAGTTCCAAGCACTATATATATATCGATGGCAACCACCACCTACAATTATTATGCGCTGAATAGTGATGGTGCAGTAAGGGGAACTTCAGGACACGCGGTGGGGTGGGACTGATTCGAGATCACTTTGGTGCCTACTCTTTTGGGTTCTCTGCCAAATTTGGATTTAGCAATGCCTTCAAATGGACAACAAAGCATGTGTCTCAAGGCTTAAGAATGAGACTCCCTACGATGGATTTGCTTTCACCTAAACACCATGTCGAGAACTACTACGAACACTAGCTGGGAAGTTGAGCTCATACATGTTTTATCGAGAAAGTAACCGAGTTGCAGACTAGCTAGCGAACCGAGGAGTGGATCAACAGGAGCGTGTTAGCATATGGCATGGACTAACCGAGGGAACTCCCGTTCTATAATTAGTTGAGGGGCACAAGTAGAAAAAAAAAAAAAGTTATGTGGGCACACCTTTAAAAAAAAAAAACCTCAAAAACATGACTTAATTAGAAAAAACAAACAAACAAAAAAAAGTTTTTCTAAGATGTACCCATGAGTTTTTGTGATTTTCTAAGTTGTACCCAGTGTTTTTCCAAATTCTAGTAGTACCCTGAGCTAACCATATCATTAAGTTGTGCCCTTTTTAGGAAATTTCATATTACAAATTTGGTTAGTTTCCTTCAATCATGCTCTTTTGAAGTTTCCGAAATGATAAATCTAAATTTTATTACAATAAAAAATAATTAAAATAAAAACAACAAAAATTTTCAATGGAACTTTTAATTTAAAAGGGCACAACTTAAAAAATTAGGTGATTTTAAGGTACAATGGAGAATTTTAAAAATATTGGATATAACTTGAAAAACGTAAAAACTCATTAGTACACCCCAAAAAAAACCCCAATAAAAAAAAAAAAAAATAAAAAAAAACTGTAATAGACCCCTTTTTTTTCCATGTTAAACCCCTCCTTATTTTTGTGTAAAGTGTAAACCTTTCAACTTTCTCATTTTGCTTCTACTCTCCATTACAGAAGTTCCACTCACATAGTCACATCTTCACATCGTTTTTCATTTTCTGCAAATTAAGGTTCACTTTAGCATTTTATTTAATTTTTATGTGTTTAATTTCGTTTAAACTTCGAAAATTTTATATGCATAATGGCAATTACAAGTAATCATGTATATATTTCTGGTTTTCTTATATTGCTTCTTTATTGCGTTCCTTCTTGCTTTCTTCCTTTCTTCTTTACAACTTTCTTCTTCCTTCATTTGCTTACCTTTTACC